>APFE030959954.1:63568-106998 GCA_000404065.3 Pinus taeda
TCTTCTTTCACCACTAGAATCGATCTCGCAGATCTCCCACTGAACAGGGTCTACCACAGGCCCAAGCGAAACCCCTCAGCAACAAAGGCGTCCCCTTAAAGCCAAAAACAACTTTGATACCAAATGTAAGTTTTAACCCCGTATAGAAATTAGTTGCATACGAATTCTAAAACACAGAAAATAAAAAATGCGAGAGCATAACACATAAAACACATATAGATAGAATTTTTCCCACTAGATCCCAAAACGAAGACTACTAGCTTGATTTTTCATTATGTTCCTTTCAATGTTATAATACATATTTATACATGCCAAAGCATCCAATACCATGGACCGAAAAACCATTGTGTCCAATACCATGGACCAAAAAACCATCGCGTCCAAAAAACATGTGCAAAAAATCATGCACAAAAACGTACGTGGGTCCACCCAACCTAACATAGGGTCCAAAATCAAAATTTTCCGGGGCGCTGCCCCGGACCCCATAAAGTGGGGTTACGGGTACCCCTCAAACCCCCTGTTAACTACGTGGAAAGAATATAACACAACCCAACATAATCAAAAGAAGAGACTATGAATTTTGATATTTCACATCTTGATTTGTTGAACCAAAAGAAGAGAATATGAATTTGATATTTCACAACTACATTTCATGAGATGGATAGATTAATAAATCTCAATTTAAAAAAAAATATGCTTCAAATCTCTAGAAAAAAGATGCAAGAAACCACACATGTAATATCTTTTTTCTGAAAGTGCCATAGTGTTATTTATGAAGAATATGAAACTAAGGAAACAAACATATTCCCATATAGGAATCAAAATATCTATAAAGAGAAACAATACATTGATAGGTAAATACTAGCACTCTTCTATAACAAATTTTTTTTAATGCTAAGCACAAATTGTTAAATATTACCATTGGCATTAAAATCCAACTATTTAAGTGATGCTAATGTGAGGCCATCTCATGAATATCTTCAACATATCTATTGTCTCAAATGTTAGACACTTTCAATATTTGATAGGGTTACAAAGGATAATCCAATAAATAAGAGAGAGGAGGGATTAGCTGTGATTCAGAAAAGAATCTACTAATAGCCTTCTATTTGGAGCTAGGGCTGGAATCAAATAGAAAAAACAAAATCGTTTTCCCTTACTCAAATTTTGAATATTTGTAATCTAAACTCATCAACCAGGCTTTGGTTCATAGGTGACTTTGATGGAGAATTAAGGTATCCACCAAGGTTGCATTTTTGTTGTAGTCCACCCAACCTAATAACATGTTAAAAGGCGATGATGTTAGATACAAATCCCAGCCAAATTTGTCAGGATAGACAACCCTCAAGTGTAGCACATAATTTAAATGAAGTCCATGTTATGTGGTAAGTCATTGATCTTGGGGGGTGTTTCTTGAAACAACTTCCAAAAAAAAAAACTATTCTCCTTGTGGTAGAAAACTTTCTTCTACATTAATATTTAATTGGAGAGGTGGTAAATGGAAAATTAGAAACTGCAAGACTATTTTAAAGAGACCAAGCATAGTCTTTCCATTTAAAACATTGATTTTCTCTACATTAATATCTATTTAAGAAGTTTGGCTGATGAAAACTCCAAGAGGGAAGTTAAGTTATTGGAGGGAAAGATGGTAATTTCAACATATCCTATGCTATCGACGAATCCGAACTTTCTGGTTCACAACATAATTTAATGAAAGAAAATAACAAGAGGTTTGTGTGGAGGATTAAATCACACCAACATGAGAGTTCCTGCATTGACAACGTTCATGTGTGAACTGTAGGAAAGAAAATTGTTATATGGCAACTTGCCTTAGGAAAATGTATTGGTTTTATGTTCTCTAGAGACTCTCCTTATTGTTGTTAGTCTATTTAAACTTGAAAGTCACATGGGACACAACAATATGAATAATTTGAGAGGCAACAAAAGAAAACTAAGAGAAGAAAATAAAATAGTATGTTGTAATAAAAATGACAAAACTAATGAAAATAGTAAAGACTTACAAAACAAATACCACAATGGCCTTATTTATTTTCTTAATTTTAGTATCCAATTCATGAAGAATTTAGAGCCATTGCATAGAATAGTTGGTGTATTTTCAAAGGTTGCACTAATAGCTCTGAGCATGCTCATAGTGCTTCAATTACAACAAAAAACACTACGAACCCTAAAAATAAGTGGTAGCAACAAAAGTTGAAGGGATGGGAAGAATACTAGCCATTCAGAAAGGAAAGAAGGACATGCAAAAATTGAAAATCATTTTCCAAAACATTCAATAGGTCATTGTGATTTTGAAAATTTTTAGACTTGTCATTGTGCTTTGAACAACTTGCTCTTTGACTTATTAAGCATTTTCTATACAAGGATTGAAACAAGATCTGTTTTCACACAACAACTATTTGTATTCTTATTCTAAGTTGAAAGATAGAAATTATGATTTCTAAGCACTCTGAAAGTTCATAATTTTCTTTTGGTGATATAGTGATTCAAGGCAATGATAATATTTAGGTTATTAACAACATTTTGCAACCTGAATAAGAAGATTCCAAGTGTGTACCTTGTCTACTACAGAATTACCACCAAAGCTGACTGAAGCAGTGAAGTGTAGGTTTAGGGAATAACCAAAGCAGACCAAGAATAACAAGGTTATGAAAGTGTGTCATATGTCCCATGTTTTGAGAAGAGTTCTGAAGACTAAGTATCATACAACTATAGAGGGAAGAATTTACTAGTTGTGCAATTTTCCTTCTCTCTCTTTAATGACTTATTTTTCTACAATGATAATTATAAAAGTATACATGTGACTAAAAACTAAGATAGTTGGAATTTTGGTTATACAACGGTGTGATTATTTTTCATCAATGTTTAAGTTATACACACAAATGATTTGTTGATTTTATATCTCATTTCCATTACAAATTCAAAACTTTCGGTGGACTAACTCTTAAACACACTGCATAAACATTAATACTTCTCTATTCTAAATTCCAAATTTTAAAACATATAGATGGTATAATGGAAGCAAAATAATTTATTTATAATAAAAAAATTATATGCTCGATACAATATTTTATTAGGTTTAAGAAAAAAACTAATAATTACAACTATATCAAAGTATAATTTCCACATAAAAGAAAATAACACTTTTAACAACATGATATAATACTTAGAAATATTCTACAAGGCTTCAAACTCTAGTTATCAATTGCCCAAAACTATTGAACTATAGAAACAACATTTGTTTAACAAGATAGAAAATGGATGGTTGTAGATCCAAGAGAAGAAGATTTTCAAATTCCTACACGAACACTTTGTTTTCCAAGCATCTCTTATGGAGCTTTGCAAATAGGTTGAGGAATGAATATATGCCCAGGTAACTAGGTGGCTCTTGGTTAGTGAAAATCTCACCAAAAGTACCTTTATGCCTATGAGATCCCTGGAGAAGGTCTATGTCTCAAACTTGGTGACATTTGAAAGCATTCACCACTTTTAATAGCTTTCATAGGAAAGCATCGACACATGTAGAGCATCTAGCTCGGTGGGCCTCAGATTTTGTGAGAGTGAGTAGATTGCAGAGTATTGACTTATTTCACTCCTTACATAATATCTACATATTTTTTAAAGTAATTTCTAGTTATGAATCATCATACAGGTTTTAAAGTAAATTCTACTCATTTTCATAATTTAATGGGTTTCGCAGAGAATGAATAAGGAATAGGAGCTTACTGATGATGACACAAAATCAACGACTCTAAAGCATCTTTTATATTCCCTTGGAGTCGAGTTTGGTGTGGAGTATTCTAGAAAAAACCTTGGCGGCTGTTAGTGTCAGTCTTTGCAGCCTTCCTCTAGTGATCAAACATGTTCTTACAAGTGATTTTAAGGTGTCAAAATCAAATTTTGTCATTTCAGTGAGTCTTCAAGCAAAATTTAGTCACTAGGCATTAGGTCTAGGGTTTGCTTTCACTCCTTTCAAAGTTGCCCAAATGTCAGTCTATGTCACTATTCAACTGATTCTATCACCATTCAAAAGGTTGTTATCATCATGTCAGGTTCCATTGGGTCATTTTACACCTTTTTCATGCCTCAGTTGCACCTAGGCAAGGTTCATTTCCCTCTCCTAGGGTTTTGAAGGCAATTTCTCTTGAATGGTCAAATCATTAGCAAAACTTGTATCCTGATGTTCAAACACTTTCCCCTATCATTAATGTACCTTATTAAACACTTCCCATCACTGAGATCCCCCAAATTCCTCATTTTTGTACAAACCCTAGTTTCTTGCCACAACTTGGCAATTTTCTAGGCTAGGCCTGTGTTTTGCCCTTTTGGACCCCTTCACCTCACTCGATTTCTAAGATTCCACTTTCCCCTACTTCCTAACATCTCTCCCTACTTCCAAAAATTTCTCCAAGAATTTAGAAGCCCCTTATCCCCTTCATTTCGCTTCATTTTGACCAAATCCCTTGTTTCACACATTAGGATAAGTTTCACTCAAAAGATGTTCCAAAGCAATCAAAGATGAATTTTGAAACTCTGAGAGAGGTTTTTGTCCACAACAGGCCGAGAAAGGAAAAAATCCTTCACTTTTTACACAAGTGCCATGGTTTTAGAGAAATGTCAAAAATACCACTACCTCAGGAGAATTGAATGCACCTCTGAAGTGACCTTGGGAAAATCAAGATTTCTCCTAGCTTGGTTGGCCCAATGACTTTTTTGATGAGTCAAATGATAAGTAGACACAAATATATTTCTAATGAGCTATCATGAGCTTAATTGGGAGTTGAGAAAGCCTTTCAAAAGTTGACTGCAATAGCACTTTGCCTTGAGGCAGCCTCATTTGGCACATTTTGACCAGTATTGGGAGATTTGATTTTGGATAGGGCAAATGAACTTCAAATTGCAAAATTCAAATTGGGATGGAAATTAGACTTAAAGACCTTTCCAACGAGCTATCCTACGCCCAATTTGGACACTGGGAAGGCCTCCAAAAGTCTCCTGCCAAAAGGTACTACGCACAGGCTCTATGCGTCGCGCCTCAAGCCCAGTGCGCCGTGCCTTCCCTGTTCGCCGTGCCAGTGTATTTTTTCACTGAGAAATGAAGCTCTGTGCGCCACGTCTTCCCTATGCACCGCGCCAATTTCCCAATGTGCCACACCACCAACAACTTCATAAACTTGCTCCAAATCACTCAAAATGCGTGGGTCTTCACTTGTACAAGTAAGATGGGTTTCCATCATTGCTTTTCATCCAAGATTAGTGCTTGTTTGATCATGGTTGTCTTATGGTGATGGATAGAAAAATAAAATCCTACCAAGGAAAACGGTGTTAGGGTTTTGTATTAACTGTTTGGCTGCCAAGTTACTACTCCCACCTCACATTCCGTTGCCCCATGTTTTCCTTGATTTCCCTATTTCCTAAAGTCACCCACTCTTATATTCATTAGTTTCATATCCCATACCCCCAATTGCTATTTTACAAAGTCCCAAACCCAAACCCTAGTCCATAGACTATACCCTATCCCAAAAGTCTCTCATTTCCCTTTGGCACACATTTGGCATTGAAACAAGACACCAAGTTCTCATTTTTCATTCTCAACAAACCAAACATACACTTGGCATAGACTTTAAACAACATGGAGGAAGACATCGACACATCATACAAGCAAGACAGAGATTGCACCACTGAACTGCATACACCAAGAGGACACTGAAGCGCCGTGAAACACCTGATCCACTCCGGATTTTGATTGAGGCTTCGTTGTCTGGGCATGATACATTATGGAGGATCTTCGTTCCGAATTTAAGAAATTTTGGAGAAATTTTTGTCATTTGAAAAATTTTGGCTTAAAAACAGGTTTTTCAGCTAAACGCGTAGCGCGTCGACGCGCGCGCTTATGATTGGGACACTTTCTAGAGGAAAACTTTATAGTTTTGGATTTGTCATGGTAAGTTATGCATTCTCTAGTATGGCCAAGGCATTTCATCAAGTTCTGGATGATCAAAAGGGCCAAAAACACCATGAAAATCACCTTGCTGCCACCTTTTGCTCCAGCAGAAAGTACTTCTAGGAGAATGACATTTTGAAGCGGCAAATGAGCTCCAAATTGGGTAATTCTACTTGGGCTGGATAGCAGAGATCCAGGGCTTTCCAACCAGCTATTGTGAGCTTGATTTTGATGTCGGGAAGTGCCCCAAAAGTAGGTGGAAAGGCACGCGATGCATAGAGCTCAGGCGCGCGGCGCATAGAGATTTTTGGTCAAATTTTCACCTTCCAGCTTAGAATTTCGGCCAGTTATGACCCGTTTCACCTCTTGATGTGATTTTTGACCCAGCTTGATGTAATTTTATGTACATGATGTAACTTTGGCACTTATTTACCTATTCTAGATGATTCATTCACAAAATAGCAAAAATTTAATGTAATGAATCAGTTTCCCTTCTTTTAGAGATAGGTTGTTTGGATGCCTAGTTTTCAGCTCTATGTTTGGAATTAGTTTAAACTGCTCCTAGAAGAAGGAATTCGACCTCTAAAGGCATGGAAAGGGGTTAGGATGGTCTATATGATGTAATTTCTAAATCATTTTCATAGGTTGGAGAGGTTGGACTCTTGGGAAAGGCTTTAGCATACTATTGTACATATTTTCTATGCATTTTTGGCTAAGGAAAGACCAGGGTTTTGCAGCACTGTTTGGGATCCATGTGGCTTTATGTTTTGATGGTGTGCTTATTTCAGTAATCTGTAAGTTGTTATGTGTATCATTTTCCTTCTTTCATCTTCTACAATTGAACAAATGAAGTGTTAAGATAGAATCCATCGATGGTTATGCTCTGCCTTTAAGTTTGTTTGATTTTCCATGTTTTCATCTGTTTAAGGAGAATCCTTTAAATCTTCTTGCTCTCCTTAGCTCCTCACCAGTATGATCTACACATTCATTCCCTTTGAAAGCATCAAGATGATCGCCTACCTCTCCCCAAATAGACCTCTGCAAAAACTGTGCCTCATCCCCAAGCACAAATTTGCCTTTCCTTATTTCAACACAAAAACTCCTAAAAAATCAAATCAAACCTTTGTACTGCATATCTAGCCTAAAATTAGCTTTTGTTTTAGCCATCTCGAGCCTCGTCGATTATATTTTCCGAGATTGACCTGGAGAGAGCTCTCTCTTGTCCTCGTAGGGCTAGCTACGAGGTTGAGCGTGGTTTGATGTAGCCTTGAGTTTTACCTTATTTCAGCCTAAGGTAGATTTGAGTTCTAACAACTTCCACAAACTATGCTACCACATTAGGTGCATGAACACTATCATGTCATAGTGGCCAATGAAAGAAAGAACTAAGTTGGGACAAGGAAATTGAGTTGAAGGACAAATGAAGTGCACCTCAAATAAGATATTAATGCTTTCGCTAAGGACAATGGTTAACTCTACTATCACTTATCCATATCCTCCATCATTTTTTAGCGTTAGTGAGGACAAGAGGAAAACTAATGGAGAAGTTATCTGGCAAAGAAAACCTAGAAAGAAAAATTTGCAACTAAGTGTCACAGTAGGAGGAGGAAACAATTCAGAGAAGATAAAAAATTTCAGAATGGTAAATATATCTGTGATCTTGGAGTTAGCACCCTTGATTGAGGCTTTGGAAGTATTAGGATAAACGATATTAATTCACTTCCTCTTACAAGGAAGGACGCATCACTTCCAAGGCTAAGTTAAATTCTTACACCTGTCTAGGCACATTAGGTGAGGGAGAGGTTGTGAGACCTAGAATGTTTCTATTGGACACATCACCTCTAGCCATATAGACCCCCATTAGGGAGCACTAAGTAATATGTTATAATTTATAAGGATTATTGAATTATTTTCTTTTAAAATTCATTAAATATCAATGATTCTAATTGACATAAGTTATAATTGCATAAAAAAATGTTGGTTACATTTATTTAAACTTTGAATTTATGGAGCACCAAAAGGGATCAACCTTTCGGGCTTGAATTTTTTTAGAATGCAAACAATAAAGAAATATTTGTACTTGAAGGGATTAAGTCTCTCTAAACATTTGATAAATTAAAATTTAAGATATATCTAGTAATGAATAGTCATCCATAATTATATTATCATATATATTTATATATAAAATATATATATATATATATGGAATTGATACTTTTAAAATTTCTAAAATATATATATTATTATATATATATATATATGTGGATTTGATCCTTCAAATTTACTAAGAATTATCTATAATATAATAGTATGAAAGCCACTTCATATAGTAAATATTGTTATAGGATATAGAGTGATCGTATGAATTTTATCTTTGCCATTTTTATTTTTACATGTTTTTATATTAATTATAAGAATAAATAGGTTGAAATGAAACACCATTGCAACTTATAACTTAAAATAATATATTTAAAATAATATTACATTGAAGGTCACATCCTATTTTTTAGTTCCATATTAATGAAGGTAAATTATTCTAAATTTATGAAGCCTTATCAAGGGGCACATTTATGAAACAAAGAAAAGGGAGCAAACATAAGAAGAGCCACATGGTAGAAATGTTAGTGCACTTGCATTTTTTCACATTTCGACCATGGAGTTTTTATTTATTGTGTAAAAATAACACAGGCTATGAGATACACTAAATCCACCGAGCAAAAATGTAATACAGAGAGTAAATATATTATCAAAAATATCAAACTTATTGAACAATATAAAAACATTGAAATTTGATATGTGAAATTTGTTTTAGATATATTCATTTAAAAATGTTATTATAAAAAATTTAAGATAAAAAAATAATAAAAATATAACGATTATAATAATAAATACAACAAGGCCCATGCCTTTTCTCTATAAGACAATATGGCTACTACTTGAAATTCCAGTTAGAATATCTAGCAAGGGGGTTTCAAATCTATTAACTTTGGTAAATAGAGCAATCAACAACTATGGTGATAAAAAGAGTTCTCTGAGGAAATGAAAATGATTTTTGAAAGATTAGTAGAGTGTATTCACCTGAGATGCAAAAAGCATGTTGAAGCCATGAATGTGCCATAGTTTTTAAATTTTGAAATGTGATTCATATTGGATGTGGAGTTCATTGGTAAAATTTGAACATGCCACTCAAGTAGAAACATGGGAAGTAGCATGAACAACCCTTACAAGTCAATCTATGACTCTTTTGGTGTATCAAAACCAAAGATTCTTCTAATTTCAGAAAATACCATGGATGTTGAAATTCTTGAGAAACATAAAGAAAAGTTAGGTTCAATGAATATATGGTTTTTAAGAAAAGTGAATAAATATATAGTTAAAAAAAAATGGTTGAGAATAATAGGCATTTCTTTAAAAGCTAAGGATAATTTTATTACAAGTACTTTAAAATGAAAAACTCTTAAATTCTTATGGGACAAATGAACACCATACCTCGATACATTTAAAATTATGTAATGTTCCTTCCTAAATTTTCCTAATGTTGGGGAAAATAATTTTGTTAGTTTTGGTTAATACTAGGTAAAGGCAAATTTTGGTGGAGAACATAGGAGGAATGCTTTATTTGCAAGCTAGTGGAATATGGGGCCCACTCGAAATACAAACATGGGAGGAAGGGAATTCGAATTCCTTAACGAAAAATCAAAATTCTGGAGGGACCCACGAGGAATGCATGGCCAAAACTTATAAAAGGAAGGAATTAGGGAGGAAGGGGGGTCTTTTGTCTATATGAAAATTGAAATTGCCTTAGTTGTTCAGTTGAGCCAACATTGTGTTGTTTAGCATAAGAACATTCCAAGGACAGAAGCTCAACCTTTCTTCGGTGGACTTGGAGTGCCACCCAAGGAAGGCTTTCCTTCACCACCGAGACAGGAAGAAGCATCAATTGCAGGGCATATGCATTTCTGGAGCATAACACAAAGTCCAGGAGCCACCACTCAATAATCATTTGGGTGATATTTGTTGGGGGAACATTATCCCAAGCACTTTGGAGTTGGGGAGCTCAAAAATCATTTGGAGGGCCATTTAAGAAGGATTGTTGGAGTTGGGAGTGTAGAGATTGACAAGATCAGTCACAACAACAAAATTTGTATTTGGAGGGCCAAGATGTGAAAGGTCAATTTTTGAAGGTTGGAACCAAGGGAAACCCATTCTCATTTTTTCTGGGTTTTGGGCAAGGATCACAATCCCAAATCCCTAGAATTGTCTATGCACTCTAAAGTGGGAGAATCAGGGGGAGCAGGTAAGGCAACAATGTAGTTTTGGAGTAGAAACACATTTTTATGGAGGAGCTGATTATTATAGTCATTGTAATTTCTTGTACTCATCTCCTAGTGCTTGTAACTTTCCTTGTGCAAGACCAGGTGCACTTTCTCCAACCCATTTGTGCCAAAACATATATTAGTAATAAAATTTGGCGAGTTTGAGAATTTGCAATTTTTTTGGTTTATGTGTATGCATTTATGAAATTTTATGTGTTATTTATTTGTGCATTTTATTAAGAAATTTACTGCATAACATAAATAATTAATGAGAGGAATAACTATAAAAATAACCAGCAACAACCATAAACACATAAACACAAATGTTTACCTGGGAAAACCCCAAATCTTGGCAAAAACCCAACCTAATAAGATGTCATTAGCATTAGCCAAAACCTAGCCAATCCGACCAAGTGAGCCTTCATTGCTCACCTCCAAGTCTTACATTATAATGAATTCCTTCCAGGCTTTTATAAGCTCCATTACATATAATACCACGGAAAAATGCTATGGGTGCATAATACCATGTGCCCAAAACCATCACTATTTAGCCTGGTCAACTTTGACTCTATCCCGAGTCAAGTTTACCTAACCATTCCTACCTTAAACTTGACTTGGGGTTCCTTGAATAACTCTATCCAAACCTACTAAGTGAGACAATCTCGCTCTCTCCAGCTCTTACCCCCCTCAAAGTTTTTACCCGGGGTATTGCTAACTCGACATCCCCCCTATCACCTAGGTCTAACCTGGACTTTACCCGTGATCACCGAGGGGTACACATGCCTTACCAGGTCTTACAGTAGTATGCCCATTTACATGCAATAATTTTGACTTCATTAATTTTTTCTTTGTTTGTTGCTGCTATGATTTTGAGCCATCCTCTCTCAATTTGATTTTCTAAAAACTTCTATTAAACCGCTCCAATTGTGAGCCCGACGAGAACCTCATAGATTCCAGCACAGGTGGCCTCACGTAGCAGAAAACGAACAATTTTCGAAGCCGCATGAACAATTTTCTTCTGCTGACTTGCATGTAGCCCACGCCTACTCCATCTTTCAACATGGCATAGAACATACAAGAAATATCCCTTATCGATTCCATATGAAAAAAAAATCTCTGAACAAAATCAGCCTTGAATTTTAATATTACCAAAGGAATCTCTCAACCTTCTTTAAATAACCACATGAATCCCGAACAATTTTTCAGCATGTTCCAAATCGGTAAATAACGCAAATGCACTGCGATCCCTGGTAGTTATGACACTATCTTCCGCACATTGTCCTCGAGGTTCTTCCATGTATGATTGTTCCACCATTATTTTTCAGATCTATAAAAAAGGCTACAATGATCTCATCAGGCACTATAAACCCCTGGCATCAAAGAATCTCTTTGAAGCCAATAGCTGGCTCTGAGACTAGTTGTTAAGAAATTTACTACATAACATAAATAATTACTGAGATGAATAAATATAAAAATAACTAGCAACAACCATAAACACATAAACATAAATGTTTATCTGAGAAAACCTCAAATCCATAGAAAAAGCCAACCTAATAAAATATCATTAGCATTGGAAAAAACCCTCGCCAATCCGACCAAGTGAGCCTTCACCGCTCACCTCCAGGTCTTGCATTACAATGAAGTCCTTCCAGCCTTTTATAAGCTCCATTACATATAATACCACGGGCAGAATACTATGGGTGCACAATACCATGTGCCCAAAAACCATCACTGTTTAATGGGTCAACTTTGACTCTATCCCGAGTCAAGTTTACCCAACACATTTCTTTATTATCATTGTAAATTTCCTCTAGGAATATTTTAGTGGTATCAAAGCATGCTCTTGGATAGGGTGGGGAATAGCCACATGTGATGCCACCACGATATCAAGAAATATATTTCCATATAGTTCGTGGCACAGGAAGATGCATGGGTCAATGTAGAGACGAAGGCCTAGACCCATTTTTAGACATGAGGTGGCGAACTATAGAGGAGGGATGGAGAACCAGGAAAATAGCGAGCAACCTAGGTGAACAGGTCAAAATAAAATTTTGGAGGAGTTGTTGGGGACTAATAAGCAAATGATGAGGCAAAGGATAGCCCATGATGGACAAGATGCAGAAGGTGATGAGGCTGCAGTTGGGTGGTGGCTTGAGGGAGAGCCTAAAGTTGATGGGGGCTCTAGTGAAGGAGGAGACAACCGCACTTCTCAACTCCCACACTCTCCCTAATATGGACATGCAGGTCTTCCTAATCTACCTCACTTTGTGTAGGAGGGTGAGTCAGAGAGGGAGACATACCTAGTTGTAGATTTGATCCATTCGGTTGCATCTAGAATTGATTAGTATGAGGGGTTGGATGCCTAAATTAAGCAAGTCATGTCCTTTCAGGAATAAATCCACCTCAAGGAGAGGTGCACTATAGGGGATGGAACCCACTATAGAGGGGGAATATCCAACCATGATGTGTAGAAGTTGGAAAGGAAGGTTACACTTTTGAATTTTCATGGGTCAACGAAGGGTTCAGTTAGGGCATAGATCCAAAAGATAGATACATACTTCCATTTGAACCCTATGTGGGAAGTTGATGTCATATGATTTTATACTCTTCACTTGGATGGAGATGCCTAGGAGTGGTGGTATCATAGGTTGATCACGTTGGGGCACATCCATATTAACATCAGCTCACCTAGAGGCTTCTAGAGAGGTTCAAGAGGAAGAACACAGAGTTGCATTTCAGGGAGTTAGACCATCTCAGGAAAACTGGTAGCACAAAGGTGTACATTACAGATTTCCAAAGATTGGCAATGATGGTGACTGAGATTTCAGAGTTTCAACTGATTATGTTATTTGTGGATGGGATTTTTGAGCCTTTGTGTTGTTGGGTGGGGTTTGACAAAGCCACATCGCTTCGAGATGCTATCTCTAAGACTCAGAACATGATTGATGCAGTGCCCAAGACATAGGATTTCTTTCCCTCTAGACTTGCAACAACACAAGTGAATGGAGACACTAGTCCATGGCAAAGAGATGGAGGACATGGCCACCTGGATGATGAGACCCGAAGATATCTTCGTAGGAGGAGTGCTATAGCTCCAAATATCACTCTTGGTATTTGTGATGCTTGATTTACGTCCTAGGGCAACCCCTCCTTCCAGACTTGGTCCAAATATTTAAAAAACAATGTTTTACTCCATATACGTGACAGTGCCGCTTGGAGTAAAACACTATTTTTCAAATATTTGGACCATGTATAGAAGGAGGGGTTGCCATAGGCTATAAATCAAGCATCACAAACACCAAGAGTGATATTTGGAGCTATAACAACGAGGTTTTGCTTCACGTGCCAGGAGCCTTGGGCATCGGGGCATAAGTGCACCAACGGTAAGACCCATTTCATTGAGGTGTTCTCAGATAGTGAGCCGAAAGGGGAGGAGGCTGGGAGAGTTGAGGAGCCAATGGATGAGGGTGGACCACCATTGGGAGGGCCACAACCACCACCTAGAGGAGGGTCATTTGACCCAACCGGGTGAGTCTTTTATTCACTTCATGTCATGCCAAAGTATTTCACACTTAGGATCAGGGGGGCCATATATGGGTAGCACATGTCGGTCCTGGTTGACAGTGAGGTTACCCACAATTTCATTGATTCCTAGATGATGGAGCGTAGAGGCATCCAAACAACTACATTTGAGGGGTTCTTAGGTTCTTAGTTTTGGTACCTAGAGACCGGATCATGCAGTGTACTAAGTATGTCCCCTGGTTGACCTTGAAGTTGGGGAACTACTCACTCACTAATCATTTCATCATGGTTGATGTACCATATACAAATGTGGTGTTTTGTGTCCAGTGGTTGTTCGCATTAGGGAAGGTCACTACTGATTGGTAGAATAGAGAGATGGAGTTGAAGCGATGAGATGGGAAGCCTATTTTACTAAGGGGAGCACACTCTTATCACCCTCAAATAGTTCCAGCCCATGGGATGGAGGCAGATTTGCGACATGGAGATGTGGACTGGGTAGTTGAGTTGCAAATTTCTAAGTCGAGGGAATAGGCACATGCTACACACCTAGATATACTAGGCCTATTGGATAGGCACCAAATGTTTTTTGGAGATGTTCCACCTAGTAGACCACTAGAATATGGATTTGAGAACACAATTGAGCTGGAGGAGGGGCTTAATGCAGACATCACCACCCCTTATAAGTATCCAAAGGCCTATAAGGATGTGATAGAGTAGACCATTTGAGATTTGTTGATATTTCTTATTCTGTAGTGATGGTGAAGAAGAAAGATGGAATTTTATGTATGTGTATCGACTACCGGCTCTAAATAAGAAGAAGTTAAAGAATATATACCCCATCTCATGCATAGATGACTTTATGCATGAGCTTAGAGGAGCTAAATACTTCTCTAAGATAGATATACATTTAGGGTATCACCAAATCTGCGTGAGGGAGAAGGATATCCCGAAGACTACTTTTCACTGCCATTATGAACACTTTGAGTTCTTGGTGATGCCATTTGATTTAACCAACACTCCAGCTACATTTCAGTCTTGTATGAACCACATGTTCTGTGGGAAGATGAGATGTTGTGTCTTGTCTTTCTTTGATTACATGCTCATTTAAAGCAGGACATGGGAGGAGCACCTTCAACACTTGGACGAACTGTTTTTCATACTTGATGAGAAATAGTTCTATGTGAAGATGTTCAAATGTGAGTTTGGACTAACATAGATGTTTTACCAGGGACATGTAATTGGGGAGGATGGAGTGAAGGTGCATTATGATAAGATTCAAGCTATACTAGATTGGTCCACACCAAGGAACGTGATGGGGTTGAGGGGGTTCCTTGGAATTTGTACCTATTACAGTAAATTTGTGAGAGAGTTCTCACATCTTGAAACACCTCTTACATATTTGACGAAGAGGGGAGTTGTTGAGTCAACATGGATGGAATAGTAGGCTTTTGAGTCCCTCAAGAGGGTAATGATTAGCTTCTGAGTCTTAGCCTTTCTAGATTTCACACAACCCTTTGTGCTAGAGTGTGATGCCTCTGGTGAAGGGGTTGGGGCCTTTTTAACACAGGGGGGCCATCCTATTACTTTTGAGGGAAGGAAACTACTGCCCCATTAGAGGTTGTACTCTTTGTATGATAAGAAGATATTGGCATTGATGCATGCACTAGCCAAATTCATATGCTTTCTAGTGGGGAACCAATTCAAAGTGAAGACTGATCACAACAATCTTCTATTCCTCCTTGAGAAACAACCATTAGAGGAGAGACAACATAAATGGGTGAGTAAGCTCCAGGCTTAAGATTTTGAGATGTAGTATGTGAAGGGAAAACATAATGTGGTAGTAGATGCCCTCTCTAGGAGACCAGTACCACTATCTTTGATGGATGTCACACAGGATTGGAAGGCTCAACTATTGGTTGAGTACTCCAAGGATAGGTAGGCTTGTGATATTTTGGATGGCACACACAAGGACGACCAGTTCAAAGTGATAGACGATGTGATATACTACAAGGACCAGATCTATCTAGTACCAAGATCTTAGCTGAAGGAAAGAATCATGTACATATCCCATGATTCCCCAATAGTAGGGTAACTTGGATTCCTCAAGGCATACCATGTTGTCTGGGAGAGATTCTCTTGGCGGGGGCTTAAGGGAGATGTTTTGAGGGATGTGAGGGAGTACGTGGATTTCCAAAGGAACAAAGTGGAGCTGACCAACTGTGAAAGGGAAGGACTGGATCTATGTGGTGGTCAATGGATTAACCAAGTTTTCCAACTTATTTGATATTTCATCGAGATATTCAATCTCCCAGATGGCTAATTTTTTCTTCTGGGAGGTTTTGCATGGTCTTCCAAAGACCATTGTGAGTGGCACGAACAGTAGATTTTTTGGGGCTTTTTGGAAGGAGTTGTTCCGGCTAGTGGGGATAAAGCTTACACCCAACACTATCTATCATCCCAAAACTGATAGAAAGATGCAGATTGTGCAAAAATGGTTGGAGGGGTACCTACGTAACTATGCTATTGGGTAACAAAGAGTGTAGGTCAAGTGTCTACATCTCAGAGTGTTCTGATACAACATGATTTATGATATGTCCATTGGTATGTCCCCTTTTCGAGCTCTTTATGGGTAAAATTCTCTTACTTTTTCTGACATGGTGTTTGTAAGGACTCTAGACACCACATATCTCCACAATGGTATGATATTTTCCACTTTGGGCCTAATTCCTCATGGATTTGTTTTTGGGTTTTACCCCCAAAAGGCCTCATACCAATGGAGGTATTTGTCCATCCTATCCTCTCCACTTCTAGTCAATGTGGGACTTTATTCGTATACCCAACAATCCTCCCCTCGAACAAAGGACCATCGAGCCTCCCCTCAAACGATTATCCATCCGTCCACTCTCTACCAACCAGGATTCTCCACTCCAATGTGTTTGAAGCACACGCCTTACATGGAGCACCACCTGCCTCGAGAGCTTTCTCTATCCCAGGTCAACTCCTCTTCACCATGTTGGAACTAGGACACGTCAATGAAGAATCTAGAGCACACCGCCTATCTAACTGAGCTCATCCACAGATCCCATCGTGATATTACCATGGCCCACCACCTTCGTTCGGCATTCTGAGGATTCATCCACTTGGCTAACTTCGGAACTTGGCTCTGATACCACTTGTAAGGACTCTGCACACCACATATCTCCACAATGATATGATATTTTCCACTTTTGGCCTAAGCCCTCATGGATTTGTTTTTGGGCTTTACCCCCAAAAGGCCTCATATCAATGGAGATATTTGCCCATCCTTATATACCCATGATCCTCTCCACTTCTATTCAATGTGGGACTTTAGTCGTATACCCAACAGTGTTTAGAGATAGCAAGGCCCTTGCAGCCAAGGACTAGGTTCAAGAGAGCCAGGAGATTCTGTGGGCTCTCAAGAACAATTTTCAGGTGGGTTAAAATCAACAAAAGATATATGCTAATAAGCACAGGGTGGAGAGATAGTTCAAAGTGGGGGACATGGTCTACCTACATTTGCAGCTGTACAGACTATCTTCACTCAAGCAATCGTACATTTGCAGCCCCAATTCTATGGGCCCTATTAGGTGGTCAAGAGAGTAGGTGAGGTGGCCTATGAGCTGGAGCTTCCTATAGAGAGTTATATTCATAATGTGTTCCATGATTCATGCCTGAAAAAGGCAGTGTGAGAAAATGTTGTAGAAGTAATTGAGTTGCCTCCATTGGATGATGAGGGGCATTTGATTATGACACCAGAGATTATACTAAATACCCAAGAGAAGAAGTTGGTAAACAGGAGGCCCAGGGAGCTTTTTCTCAAGTTGAAATAGTTACTAGAGGAGGACCCTACATGGGAGAATGAGAAAAATTTACAACCTCCAGTTTTACAGTTGCTTAAGGACAAGAAACATCCCATAGGGGAGGGTTGTAATGTTCCTTCCTAAATTTTCCTGATGTTTGTAAAATTAATTTTTACAATTTTGGTTAGTACTAGCTCAAGGAAATTTTGATGGAGAAAATAGGAGGAATGCTTTATTTTCATGCTAGAGGAACATGGGGCCCACTTGAAATACACATTTGGGAGGAAGGGAATTCTAATTCCTTAGGAAAAAATAAAAATTGTGGAGGGACCCACAAGGAATGGATGGCCAACACTTATAAAATGAAGGAATGAGAGAGGAAATGGGGTCTTTTGTCTATTTGAAAATCAAAATTCCCATAGTTCTTCAGTTGAGCCAACATTGTGTTGTTTAGCATAAGATCTTCCCAATGAGAGAAGCTCAACCTTTCTTCAGTGGACTTAGAGTTTCACCCAAGGAAGGCTTTCCTTCACCACCGGCACTAGCGGAAGCATCAGTTGTAGGTCATGTGCATTTCTAGAGCATAACACACAATCCAGGAGCCATCACTACATATTTATTGGAGTGAGATTTGTTGGGGCAACATTATCCCAAGGCTTTTGAAGTTGGGGTGCTAGGAGATCATTTGGGGGGTCATTTTAAGAGGATTTCTGGAGTTGGGAGTGCATAAATTGATAGGATTGGTCCTAAAAACAAAATTCGTATTTGGAGGAGGGACAAACTATGAAGGGTGAATTTTTTAAGGCAGGAACCAAGGGAAACTCTTTCTGGGTTGTTCCAAGATGTTGGCAAGGATCATAATCCCAAATTCCTAGAATTTTCTTGGCACCCTAGAGTGGGAAAATTAGTTGGTGAAGTCTGGTCGCAATGCAGTTTTGGAGGAGAAACGAAGTTTGTTGGAGGAGATTATTATTGCAACCATTTGGATTTATTGTACTCATCACCTAGTGCTTGTAGCTTGCCTTGTTCAAGCCCAGATGAACTTTCTCCAACTCATTTGTACCACAACAAATATTAGTAATAAAATTTGGCTAATTTGGGGATTTGCAGAAATTTTTGGTTTATGTGTATGCATTTTTGAAATATTCTATTTTATTTATGTGTGCATGTCTTTGTTATCATTTTAAAATTTCCACTACGAATATTACAAATTAAATGATATTTCATCTCTTTCAAACAATTCGATTGAATAGAGAATTCATTCTAATCTCGTAGTTAAAAAATAAAAAGCTTCCCATCCAAGTTAGTTTGAATGTTGACCATGGAAGTTGATTCAGATACAAAATTATTAAATTCTTACTCAAAAAAGAAACATTATACCTCCATTCCTAGTCCAATCCATAGATTGTTAACGAGGTCTGACAACATGAATCGTTCATACTTATCTTAAGCAAATTATTAGAGGTTCTAGTCAAAGAGATAAAAAGCTTGTTTGACTATTGATTAATGTAAAGTAAGGATTTTTTAATAGAATATTCAAACATCTCAAATGATTGGCTAAACATTATCCAAAATTTATTTTCAAATAAAGGAACTACATTTGGCATTCATGATTCTATTAAAGATAAAATTTCGAACTAGACATGACAAGTTTCTTTTCAAGTTTTTGTAACGTTTATTTGGTCGGAGGGAGAAATTATTGTATTTATTATGAATTTATCTAATTTTTAAAGTATTAAACTATTAAAATGACTTGTAGACTCTATGGTTTTGAATGTTTTCATTGTTCAGTTTTTTTTTCTCCCTGTAAAGTGTAGCTGTTGTGGTTCACTTTAACAATTCGAATGATTTTTTTAACAACACGACCTACCAAAAATTATTCTAATGGTTTTTAGTGAATAATGGGTCAGAAATAAAGCATACTTCACCATTTCATGAAGGATCCATTAAAAGACAACCTGATACGATGTAAATATTTCCAGGTAAAATTTGTTTGTAACAATGTACAAAAATACATGAGGTATGCAAATCAAGCTACAAAAAAAAATTGTCAAATAACCATTGTACTTATGTTTTTAATTTTAAGTTTGATTTTGAAAAAAGAAGATCCTATAAACCTATTGTACTATTCAACAACCCCCCATTTTAATATATTGTAAATCTCCTATGAAATTTATTATATTAAAATAAGGACCTTTTAGTTTTAGAAAACCAACATAAAAAAAAAAAAAAATTGTTAATAAAAGAACTATAACCAAAGTTTAATAATTAGGTTTTTTAATTAAAACTCAAGTACTAAACCTTGATTATCCAAAAAACCAAATTTTAGTATCCCCCGGGAAAGAAACTATACTAAGGTTTCAAATACCTTAAGTATTAAAAAATATCAGTTATTTAATAATAAAAAAATTAATCGGAGTTTTTAATTTCCAAAGGTTTTATCTCTAAAAACTCTGAATCATTGAAATCCCGCATCACAAAGTTTCTAAAGGATAGGCCTCCCCCTTATCACAAATAAACAAAGTATCATCAGGAAAATACCGCTCAGCCAACTCCATTGCGATTGTGATATAAACCAGATCCATGGGGATTATTCAATACAATTCATAAAATCCCACATTAGTGTCTATCGCAAAAGTTCTAAAAAACGTAATTCTTAAGCTAACTCCATTGTGATTGTGATTACACCTGGACACAACGACAAAATCAACTTCACTTCATTAAAATCCCGCATACACGCAATCACAAGAACCATTACCTAATCATGCTACTTATCTCTTTTGCAATATGCAATAAAGCCATGGACCTGACAATATTATCCATTGCAGACATAAATTCCCCACCTCCACGGCTATCGCAAAAGGTTCCAAAATGCTTAAGCCCATACTCCTACCTTATCCCGATTATGATACGTGATTAAGCCCAGACCTGACAGGATTATAAAATCTATTCCATAAATCCCCCGTATCTGGAGCTACCGCAGTTTCCAAAGGTCCATGCCCCACTACCTATGATCATTTGTGATTACGATTAGGCCAACCAACCACTGATTGCGATATGCGATAAAGCCCCGAACTCAATGAGATTATCTACTGCTATTCATAAACCCCCGCATCTGCAGCTATCGCAAATACTAAAGAGTCATCCCTCATTTGAATTTTGATAATGATATCCTTCCTCATGATGATTGCGATATAACGTCATCCCGGATTTCATACTCGACATCATCTACCATGTAATTACCATGTCATATTCGACATGGATCTGCCACATCATAGTGACATCACCATGACATCATCTCATCTCGCATATCGTAATCACAACTCTTTCGGCCACCTATTAAAGTCTACCACTCCTTAACATTGATTACAATATAAAATATCAACTTGCCTTGATTTAATAAATGGCTCAGATCTGCCAAGATCAATGATGGAGAATACTTCAGACCCCCCTGTGCTCATTTCAAGTTTCTCAAGGGGCAGGGGGGGAGTCCAAAAAGTAGTTTTTCATCCAAACAATATATCCATGCGTCACTCCTTTATCTTTTAGAGCCCCCCCCCCTTTCACAAACCACTTACCACTTCTCCCACCTTCCAAGAAACCATTATCCATCCACCTTTTTGCAATTGCGATTGCATTTGAAGTACTCCAAGTGTTAAAATGATTGTGATTATTCAAAGTTATACACCCGGTCTACTCTAAAATATATTGTAATTTTGTGATAAGGCTGTAAAGACTAACTTATCTTACCACATACCTCGCTCCACATTACTCTCTATGACGGTTGTGTTCGATTTATTACGCTCCACGTTTTTCCTGATTACCTGCAAAAGTGATTTGTTTAAGATAAAACTCACTTATGAGTCTTATTGATTTTTATTTTTTGATTCTTGTTTTCATGTTCACGTACATGACAAAAGAGGACATTTGTGCTAATAAGCAGAAGTTTAGTTAAAACAAATACACAAACATGTAGATAATCTGATGGAACAAACAAAGCGTATGAAGAAAACAAATCACATTCAAAAAATTGCTACCAAAAAATTGTTTTCCTTAAAGCATTGTTGAAGGGATCTATTTAAATGCCTTCAATGCTATGCACAATAGATTGAGTTGTTTTCTGCTATTTAATCATACTTCTTGTATGAAATGAAGGTCCAGAATTTTATGAAGAAAGGAATATGAAAGCTTGCACTATTGTACTTTCACACTTTTCTCAATAGAACTACTAGAACATTGTTTTAGGAAGTTTCATAAAGAATTTTGAGAAGTTGCACTACTGTACTCTTGTAATCATCTTTTGAGAAAGAATAAATGACTACTATTTCTTTTATGAGCTGAGAAATGTGCATCTAGTATTTCTATCTTTGCGCCTTTGTTTTGTTCATCAATAAATAGTGAATTTATCTTTTCAGATTGCTTATTACATGGTATTTCTACTCTTCTCCGCAATCCACAAATTCTTGAAGGAACTATTGTATAAAGGATTTAGAGTTGTAGGTTAGTGGAGAAAACCAATATTTGAAGTATTATGAGGATTTCTCTTTTGAACTCTAAATTATGTTTTGATGGGCAGAGTTCATGGTATTACAACTCTAGTTTTAAAAGCAAAATTTCAAGCATTGTAAACACCGTTGGAGACAAAAGCGAGAGAAATGCATTGAATAAGTTGGTATTTTTAAGACTATTTTTTTAAACACTTATTTTAATTTACAATGGTAGGAATGTGTTAGTTTATTCATATTTGTGCACTGTCGTCGGTATGAGTAATTTGTCTCAATCATATGTTATTATTTATCTCTACTCTTATGTGTTGAATTTTGATTTCTGAGTAACTATTTACTTAGAAAGCTATCTTTTAATATCGATTTTGACAAATAAGGATATGTTGTGAACTATTTTCTCATTTTCTTGTTTAATTTTTCGAATTGTTGATTTAATAGTCAATATCATTTTGTGAACTACATCATAAATGTTATCGGTTGATTATTTTAATTAAGAGGTCTCTAAATAGAATATGTTTTGGTATTCATATTATGAGTTAATTGACCTATTTAGTTAGCTTGATATTCATTATTAGCCAAGCATATTTAAATCCCAAATCATTTAAATACCTTGCTCTTGGTTGGGTTAGATCTATATCTGCCTAATTGAGATAAGATTAGGATTTGGTTCCTTCCTTTTGCATTTTAGAATTAGTTTGAATTTAGAATAATTCTACATTTCTAGAAGTCCTTTTTTGAGGAGAAACTTTAGATTGGTTTGCTTGTTCCACAAAAACAACTTAAGGATCATTCTTCTTGCCTGATCAGCTTGAACAATTAATCTAATGGACCTAGCTATTAGCTATAAGAGATATATTTAAAACTGATAGCAATTGGGAGAAGGTAACTGGACCTAATTGAACCAGTTGGTGCCACTATCCCAAACTGAAAAGGAGTTGTTTTAAGTTCCGGATTGGGTGGTTGTCCCCAATGTTGTGGAAACGATTTTCAAGGCCTCAAAATTTTTGGCTCTAGAAGGAGGGCCTTGAATTAGTTATTTGTTTAATTTTTTTATATCATTTTTTAACTAATCATGGCTCCCATATGAATTCCTACACTTGGTCACACATCTAGTTCACCCAAGCCTAGTCGATGTATTGCCCAAGATGCAAATTGAGTCCTTATCAAAGTTAAAGTATGATGGCGAGAGTAATATTTATGCATTAAATCATGTTTCCGACTTTGTTAGTAGATTTAAATATTTTAATATAATCATTGAGAATGATATTTGAAGGCCTTTTACTCTTACGTTTAGAGGATGAATCTGAAAATGGTCCCTAGTGCTTCCTCCAAAGCCAATTCATTCATGGAAGCGTTTATGCTTGGTATTACTAAAATAACATTATAATTATAGTTATGATATTTTATGTTTAGAATTAGATAATATTTACATGCATGATAATACATATTTAGATAATTTTTATAAAGATTTTGGTCATTTTGTTATAGATTTGATTTAGATGATTTTCCTTCAATTGAAGATTTAATTGAATGTTTCACTTCTCTTGTTTCTTCCCATTCTGAAGATAGTGAATCAATTAATGAAGAACAAGACACATTTAACTCATTAATTTGTCTTGAATCACCAAATAATTTTATGGAACTTGAACCTGAAATTATAATTAAATCACAACATTCTTATTTAGAAAACTTCAATTCTCATTTTTTGATTTCTGAAACAAATATTTATAATATAAATACAGAGTCTAAAAATGTTATTGCAACAATTTCTTATGATGCATGTGATCAATCAGTAGTTCCAATAAAACCCAATCTACAACTAGAATTAGATAATGAACATATTAGTTTATCTTCTTTCAAGGAAAATTTAGAAAATTCAGAACATGTTTCTCTAATTGAAAGAACTTACTTAAACCTAGATTATAATACAAAAAGTTCCACAAACGATTCATTTCAGCCATCATTATATTTTGGAATGCATTATTTTCTTTATCCTGATGTGTTTTCAAATCAGAATATAGTCAATGATGATCACCTTAATATTTTAAGTGATAATCTTCCTAAATTTTGTTGTAAAAATTCTACATCTATTACCCATTTGGATGATAATTCTTTAATTGCAAAACCCTCTTCTTTTGTATTTTCTGATTTTGTTAGTTCAGATCAAAAATTTAATTTTCACAAGAAGAAGGTAATTTATGATGATTATGATGAAAATGAGGATAAAGAATCACATCTTATACAAACTTTTCCCATTTTGAAAATTGATTTATTTCGTGAAGATTCACATGCTTCAATTTTGTCTCGTGAACACAAGCCTAGTTTTGAGAATTTTGATGAGTTAATTTTGCGAGTTTTTAATGTATTTGATTCTGATTCTCTTCTTGAAATTCACATTTTTTATTTTTTTAGGGTATGTCCTTTTTTGGAAATTCATTGATTGAAATCAACAATAGGTTCCATATTTGTCGTGTAAACTTATTTTGTGATTTTACCTTTCATAACAATTTATTTGTTTTTCCATCCTTTCCTTTTCTTTTCTTTTCTTTTTGCAAGCATGTTAGATCTCTCAATATTTAATATCATCGATATTTGTTAAGTGAAAATGATGAATTGGTTTCTCATAATCCTGAATATAAAAAATTTCGTTTCCAATTTAATTTGGGATTTATAAATTCATTCCAATCATTTTATCATCAGTCAAATTTAAATATTGAGAGTGTTTTTCCTTCACAACATGCTTTTCCATCATCTCCTTTGGAAAGTTTTCATTCTCTAACAAATATTCATCGATTCTTTGATGATCCCATAGATATTTTCTTAAAGAATGTTTTCCAAAAGAGATGGTTATAAGTGGTTAGTTTTAAATAAATTTATTTTTGTACATAATTTCAAACTAGATGTAAATATTAAATTTTGTTTTATTTTGGTTATTCTTATCACTTTTTTACTAAAGTTTGACTTGTACATATAGGTAGATAATAAAATGAGAGAATGGTTACATTGGAAGTATTATTATACATAGTCATGTTTCTTTCATTAAGATAGAATTAGGAGTAGATTAGTTTAGATAAGATTTAATAAATAATTATTTTGAGTTAATTGCCTTGCATTGGAGAAAGTCATATCTTTCGAGTAACATTAAATGAAAATTTTCAATGGTAAGTCTCATATACTCACATTCATTCATTTCTTTACTTTTTAAATTTAGTTTTACTTTCTTATTTTATGATGATTTCAGAGTGAATATTTAGATAATCCGATGGAACAAATAAATCATATGAAGAAAACAACTCACATTCAGAACATTGCTACAAAAAACTGCTTTCCTTTAAGCATTGTTGAAGGGATATATTTAAATGCCCTTAATGCTCTGCACAATAGATTGAGTTTTTTTTTGTTATTTAATAGTACTCATTGTATGAAATAAAGGTATGGAATTTTATGAAGAAATGCATATGAAATCTCACAGTATTGTACTTTCACACTTTTCTCAATAGAACTACTGGAACATGGCTTTAAGATTTTTCATAAAGAATTTTGAGAAGTTGCACTACTGTACTCTTGGAATCATCTTTGTAAGAAATACTAAACTACTATTATTTATTTTATGATCTAAGCAATGTACGTCTCGTATTTCTATCTTTACGCCTATGTTTTGTTCATAAATAAAAGTGAATTTATCTTTTTAGATTGCTTATTACATGTATTTCTACTGTTCTATGCAATTCACAAATTCTTGAAGGAACTATTCCATAAAGGATTTAGATTTGTAGGTTAGAGGAGAAAACTCAAATCTAAAGGATTATTGAGGATTTTTCTTTTACACTCTGAATTATATTTTGATGGGCAGAGTTCGTACTATTACAACTCTAACTTTAAGAGTAGAATTTCAAGCATTGTAAAACACTGTTTGAGACTGGAGCCAGAGAAATGCATTTAATAAATTGGTATTCTTAATACTATTGTTTTAAATACTAGTTTCATCTTATAATGGTAGGAATGTGTCATTTTATTCATATTTGTGCACTATTGCCAGTATGAGTAATTTGTCTCAATCATATGTTATTATTTATCTCTTCTCTTATGTGCTGAAGTCTAATTTCTAAGTAAGTATTTACTCTGAAACTTGTTTTTTAGTACCAATTTAACAAAAAATGATATGATGTGAACTATTTCCTCATATTCTTGTTTAATTATTCAAATTATTGATTTAGAAACCAATATCATTTAGTGAACAACTTCCTAAATGTTATCAGTTGATTATTTCAATTAAGAGATCTCTAAATAGAATATGTTTTGTATTCATAATGTCAGTTAATTGAACCATTTTGCTAGCTTGATATTCATTATAAGCCAAACAAATTTAGGTCCCAAATCATTTAAATATCTTGCTCTCGGTTGGGTTAGATCTATATCTTCCTAGTTGAGATAGGATTAGGATTTAGTTCATTTTTCTTGCATTTTAGAATTAGTTTACATTTAGATTAATTCTACATTTCTAGAAGTCCTCTTTTGAGGCAAAACTTTAGATTGGTTTGGTTGTTCAAAAAAAACAACTTAAGGATAATTCTACTTGTGTAATCAGCTCAAAGAATTGATCTCATGGCCCTAGCGATTAGCAATTAGAGATATATTTAAAGCTGATAGAGGTTGATAGAAGGTAATTGGACCTAATTGAACCAATTGGAGCCACTATCCCCAATGAAAAAGTAGTTGTTTTAGTGTCTGGACCAAATGGTTATCCCCATGTTGTGGTTGTGATTCTCGAGGCCTTAATAAGACCAAGTTTGTTTGTTAAATGGTAAACATAAACATATATTTAAAAAGGTGATAGTTGGTAGAAAACTCACATATTACATTCTTTGAACACAATCTTGTTCTCTGCACACACCAAACCAGGAAAAGAACTGACAGACCGACATCCAACTCTTGCCATACTAATGTAGAAACCTATAAGCATCACTATTCATGCATAAGCTCCTCAACTATTCAACTAGTACCTACACATTGTCTAACTTAAACTCCTTCCACAAGAATGTGGAGAAGGTTTGTCTCCAACAACATCAAAACTCAAATTTTGGCCTCCAAAAGCTCATGATTTAGCTATGTTGATCCACACAAAGTGACTTAGCAACCATTGATCTACTCCACATGAATCTTTGCCTTTTGATTTACATATCTTCTTTACTCATGCCACATGAATTATGGGAAGATATTTTTAATTATTTATAAAGAAATGGACTCTTTATAATATTTTTGTGTGAAATAGGAAGTGCCAGAGGACATTTTGTAGCTCAAACATAATGTAGTTTTGGGTTGTCATCTCATGGCCTAGACATTGTGCTATGTCATTTCCCAATCATCTATGTACAATGTGTCATAAGGAGAAATCTCGAAAGAACATAAGATAAAACTAATATCATAAATAAAATTAATAGTTTTGAAATGATGTGCATGAGTTTATAAAAGTCAAAGGGTAAAATTGACTAGGAATGGGTTGTGAGGTGTATAGAGAAAAGGGATGTGCAGAGGAAAGGAGGTGCATCTATAGGGATGTGTGGATGGAAATTTGTGAAATAAAAGGGTTTATGTGTGGAGGAATGGTTGTTCAGTGAAAATGTCATTCAAGGGATTAGTTTAGTGCTCAAAATTTTGAAGTGCTAAAAAGTGCTCGAAACCTATACGATTGGATAGAACTAGATGATCTGAATCCAATGGAACTCATTTCACTCAAAACTGATATTGTGTGCTCCTGATATCATGTTCTGATTGATTTGCTAAACAACTAAAATTAATAAAGTTGAAGTTGCAGATACACCCAGTCAATAGTTTGTACATTGACTGCGCATATGAATGGATAGGGTGACTGTATGTCAATGGATCAATGATAGTTTGACAAGTGTTCCCTTATGATTTCTTTGTGAATGTTGGATTTTCATTTGTTGAAGATTCAATTTTTTTTTATTAATTATGGGTTGTTAACTGTGTAATGGAGGATCAATGGGGAAGGGCCACATGGGCCAACCGAAGGTAGCCATGTGGCATCCCATCGGTCGTCGAAAATTTTATATGGAGGCCGAGCAACCATCAGAATCAAACTCTCAACCAAGCATCAAGCACCAAACCACTTAACCAACATGCCACGCAATGTTAGTTAACCATAACATGTGTTGGCTTAGTGGGGCCTCACCCAGGTTTGGAAGTGATTTAGCCAAGTAAATCCCAGTACTACTGGCCCTTTTGCCAAAAGTCTGTGGAACACGGACTAACGTCTCACACAAAGTAGTATAGGAGGGTGGCAGAACCAGGTTTCCACACCCTGGGGATGCCTGATATGAGGTGATTGGTACGTGGTCCAACCTTCACACTTACTATGCTACACGCACATGTGGGTACCCCGCTCCCTGTGATACTGTCTTTGCATAGTTCTAGCGATAATGCGACCCGTGTTATTTACCCAAGTATTCCTTTATTAGTATTTTTTAGTTGATTACTTAGATTAAACTCACATATAAGCATTCATACGAGTATTCATCAAGTGTGCACAGTAAATAAACATAGTAAAAGTAATGTATACCATCAACATAAAGATTCTAGAACAGATGCATAGAATAAACTTCTCTTTATTATATTTTAATCCCAAGTATAGACCTGACTTCACCCTGCACACTCAATTGCGAACTCTAGTAGACCTATGCACACTTAGCTTCAGAGCCTCTTCCTACTACTAAGACCTAGTACACTTCAGATTCCACTCTATGCTCTAACCATGCCTTTGCTATTATATCAATACTCTCTTGAGCTTAGCTCTACACTTAGAGCCTTGCTCTATTTATGCAATCCCATGGTCCGCGGACCATGGGGAGTTCGACACAAATTTACATTAAATTACAATTCTTAGGGTGGACAACCCTATGACTCGATTATACAATTCACGCTCCACATCTGAACTTCGCGGAGTTCTACACCATCTTTGACAAAACCTTGGGCTTTAAGCCCCAAAGCCTATTGTGAGGGATCCCATGCCCAACAAGTCCCCAACACAATCATCGTGACTCATCTTGAGTCACTCTGTTGGTGCGGTGATCTTTGCGCGGAGTCCATCCAGCATGTGTTGCAACTTGGATGTCAGCGGCACATAGTTCCACTATCTGTTGTATCTGCTCTACTCTTTCTGTTGAATGTTTGTCGTAAGGGGTAGATCCCTGTCTTAAAGCATGCATCACCTTCATTTGTGTGAGCTTTCCTTTGATATTGGTAGTGATGTCGAAGGCTTCATAAATCCACGGTTGGATACGCACTTTAAGTACTTCCTCTTTCTATTGCGCGGCATCAACATGTTCCTTCAACGACTTCACTTGTTGTAGCTTCGCCAACTGCTGGGTCAGGACAACTGTTTGAATCATTCCATGCACACTATTGTGCTGCACTTGGAGCTTCCACGCTTCTATTTCCAGGCACTGTATGGTGGGGTCCTCTTGTAAGGAATTGAGGACCACGAGGGATTCTTCCAACATCATAGTATAGTCTTGCACTACCTATCCTATTTCCTCCAGCACCTTTTGGATAGTTCCAGCACGGTCTTCCATAACTTCCAGGGGTGTGGACGACTGCATCTTTAATTGTAGTTTGGAAATCTAAAGGCTGAGGTCCAACTATATTCTCGTTGTTTCCTCCTTTACCTGGCGAAATCCACTAGTCAATTTGTCAATTCACACTCCAACCGGTAGGTCTATCACAATTTATAACTTTGGAGCGTGGCGACATGCTTCCTCTACTATCTTCTCCAGCTGTCGATTCTGCACCAGCTTCATCACAATGTTGATTCGTTGTTCGTTGAGCATTTGTACCGCGCGTCCTTCCCTAACACAGAGTTCTGCTGTCGCTTCGTCCTGTAGCTGGCATAATGCATCCCGTGGAAGGGCAGCCAAGTCTAGGCCAAGTCTATTGATCCAGCCCACTGCAACTCTATCCTCCATGTTGTTCGCTATCAGTGCTCTTTCTGGAAGTGTGACAGTGTTAGCCATCTTGGCCCGTAGCAATTGCTCCGTTGCTGATGTACATGTGGCACTATAGGTGGCTACTCTTCCCTCTTGTGGGGGCCGCACCTAAAGTTGTTGTAGCTGTGCCCTGAGGGCCCCCAATACATTCTAATACTTTGTCATCACTTCCTAGATAGCTTACCTGGTGACCTTGTGAAATGTGTTGCTGATGCCATAGAGGTCACCCTGTGTGAGCGTAAAGGGTTCACCATCTAGTTTGGAAGCCTTGGTCTTCTTTCGTGGGCTTGTTCATTCTATACCGTGCGGCCATTTTAGTTGTGTAGGTGCCATGCTGGGTCACGCCTTCTGCCGTGTCCTTTGTCCCCTCTCCTTTGGTCAGGTTTGGGCCTCCTTCCTCCTGCATCGTGGTGACCCTTGTTGCTGGTGTTGTTGCTACTTTTTCAGTGGCCTTGGTCTGCTCTGCGGTGGGCTTCGCTGCCTCGTGGGAAGCCCTTAGCTCCTCAACCAACTTCTCGTTATGCTTTTGTTATGCTAGAAGCTTGGTGGCATCCTTCTATTTTTGTATCGCTATCTTATTGTGCGCCGCTAGATCCAGGGCATGCCACTCAGATGGTCATGAGTTGAGCATAATGAAAATGCCATCATCAATCACAATGAAAGGAATTTTGGTTCAATTTTTCACTGGATCCTTACGTGGCTTGATATACACATTGTGCATATCCACCTTGAAGTCTACAAAGCTCCGTAGACTGTTGTGCATTGTGGGGGACAGGCGTAGCCTTTCGTTGATCCACATCCAGAAGCTCATCTCCATGAGCACCCTGTCATGCGGAAAGAGTTAATCTTGCAGACAAAACCAACCTCCCTAGAAGCTTAAGGCTTTCTAGTGACAAACAAGACAATTAAGAACAATCCTTCTCTAAACATGCATTTACCATACAAGAAATCAAGTGTTTAGATCCTACCCGTGCCAATGCTATTATAGTAGTCCAGCCTTGTCGATCCAGATGAGCTCCTCCTTCATTTTGAAACCTGCATTCACTAACAATCAAATGATTAAATAGCACCTGAATATCTCATAAAATAAAACATATTCAACATACAGACCAAGGAGTATATGAAACAACTCATTAATAACAAATTGTTGAGAAGAATGGACTTATTTGTATTAATAGGAAACAAAAGAAACCATTACAACCTGAGCCTTGGTGTTGTGCAAGTTCCTCCCAGGGTCCAGCAAGAGTTTTCCTTTACTTTGATAAGCTCACCCACTTCCAAATGAAACAAGAAAGGATGGGAATCTCTCCTCACAAGCTTCTACAAGGAAGTCCTAATTCCAGCAGCATCTACCCTTTGGAATGTTCAGCTTTCAACCTCCCCTCCTCTGGCCCAATGCCTGTATTTATAATGCTCTAGAGGAAGTTAATCAGGTCCACCATCAATGGGATAAGCCCCTCTTTAGGTGGGGTAGCTCCGCTCTTGATGGGATAAGTTCCTCTTTCATAGGGATACATGAACCATCTGGAGGCGCTCAATACACGTTAAACAAGCTTCTAGAATGCTCTAGAAGTGACCAAAAGTAAATCTTTTAAGATGAAACTCGCGCCTTTTGACCTTTACAGGAGTATGCACCAACCCCTTTACATACAGAGCATACAAGTACGCAGGTATTGTGAACTTGGGATGCGTACACGCAGGCAAGGTTGAGAGAAACTGCGTACCCAGAGATAAATATGTTTTTTAAAGACTTTCTCTCTTTCTTGAAGTTTGACATGGAGAGCAGAGGTATGAGGCTTGCTAAGGAGGATAGTATGACTATTGATGGAGCCATACTAACTGCAAATGGTGACAAATTTTAGTGTAACAGGTTGCCCCTTAAAGTGCGAAGCCTGTAATAGATTAGGGTTTTATATCATCTAGGAAGGGTGAAGTACTTTATCATTTCAAGGATTATCTTGTGGAGAGCCCAGTCAGAACCTGCAATTTTCAACACAAAATACATGTATAAGATTATATCATCGCTGAGGTAGGCATTCCCATACTCAGATCAAAAACTTTAACTAACAGACTAACTACTACTCTGATACATGAATGATTTCATAGTACATCATAATCATAGACTCATGTAGACACAGTATGGATGCAGCCATCTGTTTATAATTGGTCTACTATATAATGAGTACAAAACTCCTCGCAGCCTGGATGGTGGAAACTAGATCCAGGGTCTTCATTTCTACTTCCCGAATTGGTATGATTCTTGCCATGCGAATAAATGAATCGATGTCGAACATGGTAGAAACCACTTGATTACCAGTCAATGATGTAAACCGTTAACAAGTGTGAGAGAGACCACCAGTAATGTCAATGGTTCTCAAGTACCCAGTACAATCCATGAGATGTGAATGAATGAGTCGATGTCCAACATTTCACGGAGTCCTTCGATCGAAAGCCAATGATGTAAACTGACGTCGAAGGTGAGAAACCTGCCATTGATGCATGAAGTCTAGATAATGTGTTGATGTTGATAGAAAGAGACTCGTCGTAGGCAAGCCCACAACACAAAATCATAGTTCAAGTTGAAGAAATGTTGCTGTAAGGACTAACTCAAGGATGATAAAAATGGATGATAGTTATTTTTCAGTTGAATGTTTTGTTTGCAGACCTCTTGAACACATAACTAAACAACAAATGGCTTGGTGATGAATGACTGAAAGTTAAAACCTGGAACCCGGCTGAAGAATTTCAATGTGGTTTGATCAACTGTGAGGCAAAGGATTTCCCAACCCAGGTAAATGAAAAAGTGTCGTGTTCAAGAGTGATAGTAAGGTTTTTTCTGAGACAAAAGGATAACAAATAGGCTCATTCTTCTCTCTTTTCCCCCACCATTTCTAGCAAGTACCTCTTTATTTTTTACAAGCTTGAGGAGGATAGCATATGCTTGATTATAAGCTCATCCTTCGGATGAGTCCAACCTAGTTTTGATTCGAACCCTACGAAGGAGTGGTCCATTCCTGTTTGTAATTGAACAGGTCCTTTAATGTGAAATTTTAACGAGTCCAGTATAGGAGAAACTCGACGTTTTTCAATTTTAGAGAGTCTGAAAAACTTAAGAAGACTCCAGATTAGACATTTTCGTAAATTTGTGTCTCATAAGCCCGAAAAAATATAAAATAATACCTAGGAGAACCGCTTGATCTTGCGACCAAGGAGTACTTTCGTGGTTAGTGTCTTTGACCTGAAAAGTAAAAAGCGATCAAGGACACGTCATTTTATTTCCAGTATCGAATTTGAAACGACAAAAACTCGGCAATCTTTTCCTGTTTTTACGATCAGAAAAGGGCTAGAAGGGGATCGTCTTTTAATTCCGTTTTAACGAGTGTAAAAGAAACGCTCAGCAATATTTTCATATTTTAGGAGTTAGAAAAGGGCTTAAAAGATGACTCTGATGTTTTGGTTCATGAAAAATGACAAATTTCCTTGAAATTCCTTTTGTCCTGCACAAAAACAACACATTACTCATACCTGTTTAAGATAGGCAAAAATACCTTGAAAAATGTCCTTCCATGGTGAAAAATAAACAAGCTTAGCACTTATTCATCCAAAAAACCTATAAAAAGACTTTTTACCATGTCATTTTTACCATTTTACTGTTGAGGGAGAGAAAAGGGCTTTTGGCAAGAAACTTCCCGTCGACTTTGCGGAGAATCCGACCGTCAGAATCGAGTGTCGTCTCTTTCAGGTATTTCACAACATCCTCCTCTTTATTTTCATCTGATTAGAATTTCATTTTAAGCCCTAATTTGATTTTTTGGGGGCTTTGGGGTTTTGAGATGTGCTTTTCGGGGTACGCAAGTATCCCATGGGTAACCTGCGTACCCCGACATTTTCCTTAATGGGAAAATGGTCGGGGTACGCAACCTACCTTCAACACAGCTGCATACCCATGCTCTGTTTCTTAAGGCGGGGTGTGTACTCCGCGCAAAGTGGATTTACAAAACCCAAACTCAAGATTCAACCATTATTTTTTGATTTGATGAATTCTAATGCATGTTTTTTGGTGTGTAGATTGCCCACCATGCTTGATTGGTGTGAAAGAGAACACGAAGATGTTGATTTCGCCATAATTAATCATCAACCTTCCATTGATGCTTTAAAGGCATGCGGTCTTTACAAATACTGGGCCATACCTGGCATGAGGGCCCAGGTGCCATTCTTAGAGTGGCTGGTCGAAAGGTGGAACGTCCAGGATCAATGCTTTTATATCGGAGGGCACCAGCTCGAGATAGAGCCCTCGGACATATATTTTCTCACTGGTTTGCCTAACAGGGGCGAGCACCTGTCTCTATTCGGGACTAGGCAGGGTGGCCAATCCCTTACTAGCCTCCGGCTAGAGTGGTGCAACAATCAGAACCAAGAGAAGGGGATCAAAATCAAATTCATATCCTGACCTAGACTTATGGTGATTGCCTTTACAGTTAGCAGACTCTGCGGCACAGCCACTTTACACCTTGCCACCGGGTCCCAAATGCGGATGGCGATTGATTGCTACCGAGGCACCATTTTCAACTGGTGCGATGTTGTGCTGGCCAATATGAAGGGACAGCTGACTAGGGCAAAGAACGGGCAATCAAAGACTTTTGGGTATGGGCCTTTGGTTGTGAGCTTTTCCTTAGAGAGAGTTTTGATGCTGATCCCACAGCATCTCACAGTTGAGGTTGGGCCTTCTCGGGAGCCGAAGTTGATGCGATGGGTTGCGGTGATGGCCCGGCATCCTGATGAGGGAGTGAGAGTCGTCCGATTTCCTGCAGGTTACTTTCACTGGTTGGAGAACCAGGTCTTTGCCATTCAGGATTTTCCTTATGCCGGAATGGATTTTCGTGGAGATCCGGACATGGTTCTTCCACAGGGAGAACAATGGTACGATAGAGGTATTTCATTTTTCACAAGTGTTTTAAATTATCTATATATTTTTTGTTTTTAAATATCATCTCAAAACTGACAGTAAAATTTTCAAAATGTAGATGTAGGTCCACGGCGTCCAGCCAATCTCTGACCTTTTGAGAGGAGACATCCAGTTGCACCGGTACCGGTCCCACAAGACGCAGCTGCAGAGATGCTAGCTGAGTTGGAGCAGGATCTAGAGCGTCTGATGGAAGATATACTAGATACTACCATAGATGATATTCCTATCAGGCTTTAGCGTTATGTAGTCGCAGTCCCAGGACCTTTTAGGAGGTTCTTGTGTAGGGTAGCCCGTGCAGTGGTGTCATATAGGGAGCACCACCAGTAATTGGATGGTCGCTTTGTAGACACATGTGACATTTTGGTTTTTTGTACTTATCATTTTTGCCGATCATAAGGTGTTTTTTCAACCTATGATCGAAGACGATGTATATTTTTTGACACACTCTATCTATATATATCATTTTACCGGCTTATCTTGTTAAACATGTGTGATGAAATGTTTTTAAATTTACAATTATCTCAAATGTCTGTCTAATTCTCGAGAAGCAATTGCATCTGCTAATGTATTTAGAGACCTTGGAATATGCTGATATTGAATGTAATCAAATTCACGTTCCAAGAGACGCACTCTCAAAAATAATCTTCATAACATAGGATTTCTAATGGCATAAATTCTATTAAGCTGTAATACAACGAGTTTAGAATCTAACCTCACTATCAAATGTCGAATCCCAAATGAAATAGATTCAGACAATAACTCAATCACTGCACTCTATTCTGCAATGTTGTTTGTTGTTTGACCAAGGCTCACCCCCTGCATAGAAACTAACTCGTAAGAGGGAAAATAGAGATATTTCGTTTACTACGACAAGCACCATCAACAAATCCAATGTACGTTTGGAGAGGCATCGACATCTGTAATATCAAGAGTAAAACCAAGATAAGCCAGAATAACGACGAAAACACACTCTCTAAGCTAAGCACACTGTCTAAACTAACAAACACACCAGCTAGAAAGAAAACCTTAACTAACTAAAATTCTCCATACCCATCATTTAAGCATAATACCTCTTTAGGTAAAGTCCATTTCTGGGTTTACCCAAAGAGTCCTCGTCAAAATCAACTAGCTCATATGCCCCCTTTGCTAGCTTTCGCTTGATAATGTAGGGCCCATACCACATAGGAACGAATTTTCCAGCACCTAATTTATCACTAGCTTTATCATATAATAGCACTAGATCTCCTTTCGAAAAATTTCGAGGGGTCACATTTCTATCATACTGAGCTTTCATCTGTTTCGCGTGAGTCTCGTTTGCCAATGCGACATCACGACGAGTCTCATCTAATTGAGCTAAGTATAATAAATGCTTCTCCTCTTCAGAAGTAGCTGGAAGTAACTCGATAGCCATTTGAAGTGATGGGATTTCGCATTCAATGGGCAACACAGATTCCAAACCATAAACTAGCTGGAAAGGAGTGAACCCTGTTGATGTTTTCACTGAGGTTCGGTATGCCCATAGTGCTGAAAATAACATGTTGTGCCAATTCGACCGATGAATACCAATGATTCGTCAGATCATGATAACCAAAACTTTGTTGATAGACTCAACTAGACTGTTGGCTTGGGGATAATAAGGAGTATAGCTATCGTGGCGCAAACCAAGCTGGCCTGTAAGTTTGGTCATCATGACCTTTCGAAAATGGCACCCATGGTCAGTAATGATCGCTTGTGGGACACCAAACCTAGAAATAATGTGATTGAATACGAAAATTGTTGTTGTTTTTCCGTCTACCTCAAATGTAGGCATCGCCTCGGCCCATTTAGTAAAATAATCAACCGTGAGGATGATATACGCATGCCCCTCGGCTGAGTGAGGGTTACAAGTAATAAAATCGATACCCCATTTGGTGAAAGGGACGACGAAAATTATAGGGTGGAGAGGAGCAGGTGGTGCGCGCATCTTTCGATCAAACACCTGACAGTTGTGGCATTTTCGGACCGCAATAATACAATCTTTGAATAAACACGGCCAGAAGTAGCCAGCGCGCAATATCTTTTGCGCTGTGGCATACCCAGACACATGACCGCCACATGCTCCAGAGTGACAGTCATTCAAAACTTTTTCAGCCTCTTCATGAGTTAAGAAACGTCGAAAAACCAAGTCCGCCCCATGGCGATAAAGAGTATCTCCAATAATTTTAAACTGTTGGGACTGGAATCGAATTTTTCGATGCTCCGACTTTGAAATTTCAGGCCGAAAAGATTGGGTTTGGAGATAGACGATTATATCTCCATACCATGGATCTAAAGTGCTGATGAGAAACAAAGATTCGTCCACAATGGACTCCTCTGCCACAGTCTCTGTGTCAACACACAGGAAATCACACATTAACTCCGCGAAAACTAAGGATTTCTTAGACTTGGATTTCTCGAACTCCAAATCGAATCTTGCGGGATAACGATCCATTTAGAGTATTTTCCCCCTAGCAATTGTTTAGTCGAAATATAAATCATAGGGTTGCAATCCGAAATCACTGTAGTTTTACGAAGTAAAATGTACTCACAGAAATGCTGGACAGCTTGAACAGCTGCCAAAGCCAATTTCTCCACATGGGAATATTTTAACTCCGTTGGATTTAGGGTCCGACTAAGATAATATATCACATGTTCCGCTCCGAATTCGTCTTCCTAGACTAACACCATTCCAATAGTGGAATGCGAAGCTGCGAGGTATAAGAAGTAGTCATGGTTGTAGTTGGGAGGATACAACAACGGTGCATGGGTCAACGCGGGCTTGAGTGTATCGAAAGATTGTTGAGCAATCTCATCCCAAAAGAATTGAGCGTTCTGTTTCAACAACCGGGTAAAACCCTTAGTGACCTCGATGTAGTTTGGAATGAATCGGCGTAAAAAGTTTGCTTTCCCTGCAAACTTTGGAGTTGGCGCAAACTCGAAGGAGGAGGCAATTTGATGATAGCTTCGACCTTCGACGGATCGACGTGAATGCCGGATTTTGAAAAAACAAATCCCAGTAATCGACTCGCTTCTATACAGAACACACACTTGTGCGGATTTAAACGAATACGATAATGCCTACACCTCATAAAAATTGCTCGTAAGTGGACAAGGTGATCAGCTCGATGTAAGGAATGAGCAGGCAAATCATCGAGGTACTGTTGCATAATGTGTTTGATGTCATGAAATGCATAAGACATCGCCCGTTGAAAAGTGGCTTTGGCATTCTTAAGTCCAAAAGGTAATTTTCAATAAGCAAATGTCCCCCATGGACAAATGAATGCCGTTTTTGGTTGGTCGGTAGGTAGAATATTGATTTGATTATAACCCGAAAAACCATCCATAAAGGAAAACATTTCTCTTTCGGCACAATCATCAATTATTTGATCGATATAGGGCATTGGGTAGTTGTCTTTTGGACAAGCTCCATTTATATCCCTATAATCGATATAGATTCTTATTATTCCCTGCTTTTTGCTAACCGGGACAATATTCGATACCCAATCCGTTAACGGGATCGGATAGATGAAACCTTCTTTCAACAGCTTCTCAACTTCTGCTTTAATCGCAGCCTCTTTTCGAGGGTGGATATGAAGCAACCGTTGCTGGACGGGTTTAGCGTCCGGGTAGGTCTTGATTTCATGGAAAACAATGGCGGGATCAATTCCTGGAATTTCCTCGTATGACCAGGCAAACACGTCACGAAATTCTTGGAATAGGGCCTTGTAAGTTTGAATTTCGTCATCTGTACATGAGGCACCTATATGAATGTTGTCAACAATTCCGGGCTTCACTGAAATGTCAATGGGAATAGTGCGAGAAGTATTCCCTAAATTCAGCTCTGAATCAGGATGTTTCGTTGGACTCTGAGCTGCTTTGACATGTTCAGTGGTAAAGATGGATGAGAAATCATTTTCGAAATGATCATCCTCAGGTAAGAACAAAGATCTGTGATGAAGATCTTCCCATGGTAAATCGTCTACACATAGGATTTCACGAAGGTGTTCGTCAGGTGAGACAACTTCGAGAAATGTTATTCACTCTGAGGTTGATGTGAAAAGTGAGTTCTTATGGACCACATTCATTTGGTTAGTTTTGGTTGAAAACAGGTCGGTAAAAGACACTACGGCTTCATAAGCATTTTCATATGGAATCAAAGGCATGGCATTACCAAATGAGTCTATCTCAGATTCAGAAGGGACAATCCAAGGATCATCGTAAATGATGGTGTCTGATGTAATCATATGAATATATGCGAATGAAGGTGATGCGTTGATTGGAGGAAAAGGAAAAGTTCCCAGTAAACCAGAATCTTTAACTAAACCTACGCCAACGTCCTTGTAAGGGATAATCGTTTTACCGACATGCTGAATACTCTCCGAAGAGGCAGGGTCGGATGCAAAGTAAGCCAGCTGGTCTATTGTCACGATCTTGCCATTATGTGGAAACTTTATGACTCTTAAGGCCGATGACACGACCGCTGTCATAGCATATGACCAACTTCGACCCAAAATAAGGTTGTAGTCCAGAGGGGCATCAACCACCTCCACATCTAGACTAACGGTTTTTCCTTCTACTTCTATACGCAAATCCTGTAAAATACCAAACGGACGGAACCCACGGCCATCAAAGGCCTTAAGGATGGTGGGGGATTGGTTCAGTGAAGGAGAACCAAGTGATCTCCAACACTGGATCGACATAATACACGTGGAAGCTCCCTCATCAATTACAGTCCTATGAACATGCCTGTTTTTGACTATCACTGGAATCTGGAAAGCCATCTGATGAGGTAGACGCAATGTACTATTTTCTAGATCAAAGATTATTAGGTTCGGATCCTGAAGATCAACAGCTCTGATAGCCAACAAAAGTAATTTCCTTAGTGCTGGGCATGATTGCAGCACTTCCAGAGCCGACATCGCTGAGGGTGAAACAACTAAATCCTCAACGATGTTATAATTCTGAGCCGCTCTCGCATGTGGATTGAAATAAAACTTTCGAAGTATACCCTTGGCGGGCGGTTTAATTACTAAGTCAGGGTTAGTTTTTTTGATTTGTAGTGAATCGGGACCAGGAGCTGAGGTTGATGGGTTAGAGTGAGAAGATTCTGCTTCCTTACCATCAACAAGATTCTTACTACCGTATTCTTTGCGATCGAGTCGCATCCTTACATGAGACTCATCAAAATGGGTGCCTCACTGGTACTTGAGGAAGAGCCTATCATTTTAGTCTCCTACTTTGGAAATGGATCTTTCAAAACAGCAGGAGTCTCGGAACCTTTGACTATTTTCACAACCTCAGCCCGATGTGGGCAATCTCTTGTGTAATGATCTTCTTCACATATAAGACAAGGATACCTAAGTTTGCGCTTTTCGTCATTGGTTTCCGACTTTTTTGATTTCTCCTTAGGAGCTTTGTCTGCTTTATTCTACTTCTTACCCTTCTCCTTTCCACCGTTTTTTGATTTGACCGTAGATGTCTCTACGGCGTGAATATCGGCGGAAATTTCAGGAGAAGATTCACCTGTCGGGGAATCAGGTAGGGTGATTATGGGAGAAGAATTCTTTGAAGATTTCTTCTTACTCTTTGTGTTCACCGTACTGATCATACCATCAGTGGCATGAGATCCTGAAGGAGCAGCAGCGATTTGATTTGAACTTGGAAGATCTGGGATCTTCTCGTGTAAAGTACTCGACTGAGTGTAAACCAACTCAAGGTATTGCGCCTGAGCAAGTACTTGCTCCTCAGTGACTACACCAGCCTTAGTGACATCTTTAGTAATCTTCGATAACAATGATTTAACAAACCATTCAGCTAAGATTTGGTCCGGGATAAAAACCATCACTAACCTTCGTCGACGTCTCCACTCATGAATATGATCGGAAATATAGGTCGACGTCGATTGTTTTAGTGAAGTTAGTAACTCCGTGTCGTTATCATATCTGACCAGCAACTGAAAATGAGTTAAGAACAACGTGGCTAACTGGCTAAAATTGTAAAAAGAGGCCCGTGGTAACTCAATGTACCACTTTGTCGCGAGACCAATGAGTGTACGCTGGAAAAGACGTAAAAAGATCGAATCATCCGAGATAGAATTTGATGCACACCAGAGGTGGTAATTCATCATGTGATATGATGGGTCCTCTCCAGACTTACCTTCAAACTTGGGTATGTCAGTGGGCAACTTATTCGGCATTGGCGGCCAATACAGAAGATAATTGATTGGATTGTTCGTTAGGCGTGTCAAGTCTGGTAAATCCAAAGTTGCGATAAAAGGCAATTGCCGGTTCGGATCTCTAAAACTTGGGGTCACTAAACCAGCCCCAGGAGGAGGATATCCAGGATAACTTAGAACTGGAATCACATTAGGGATATTGTATCCTCCCAGAAAACCAGGATTAACCAGACCATACTGGGGTTGTTGAGGTTGTTGATAAGTGTACCCAGGATACGGTTGATACTGGTAAGTTGGTTGTTGAGTAGCAGGACCATATTGAGGTTGGTACTATCCCTGGTATGGAGGTTGACCAAATTGAGGTTGAGAAGTAATAGCCATACTTCCTATAGGCATCTGGACTGAAGTCTGGACCGTAGGTCCGGACTGAGGTACAGAGGTCCGAGGAAGAGAGGTAGGAACAGTAGAAACAGGAACTGCTGATACTCCAAAAGAAGATGGGGTGGATGGAGAAGATGTTGTAGTAGCCGCAGCAGACGTTCGAGGCAGAGTACTAGGTGTACTAGGCCCAGCCTGAGAGACTACAGAAGATGCAGAAGACGAAGCCGTAGAATGGACGGGTTGCTGAGATGGACCAGCGGCCTATCCAAGTTGGGAAGACGACTGCACATTCGATTGCAACATCTGTGGATTTTGAGAAGGATCCCACACCAAACTCGTTCCAGGGTATTGACCTTGAGGATATGGAGGTCCATAACCAGGTTGAGGGTAAGATTGATAATACGGTTGACCTGAAGGCGGTTGATACTGGCCTTGGGGTTGATAACCCTGGGGCACATACTGATACTGGCGTTGCTTACCTTGAGGTACGTAAGAATATTAATTCTAGGGCGCATACTGATATGAAGGTTGACCTCGGCGTAAGTAAGAATACTGGGGTTGACCCTGGGGCACATATTGGGCCTGGGGTTGACCTTGAGGAATGTATTGTCCCGCATGGATATACTGTCCTTAAGGTTGCCCCCTAGGTGAAAATTGAGTACCCTGAGGTTGCCCCCCAGGCAGATATTGAGTACCCTGAGGTTGCCCCCCAGGCACATATGGAGTACCTTGAGGCTGCCCCCCAGGTGGTAACTGACTGCCCTGAGGTTGACTTGACATCATCAGAATTTCTTCTGCACTCAACTGACTATTACCACTACTTCCAGATAATAACTTTTGTTCGAAAGGACGAGGAGATGCTCCTGAAAAAGTACCAGAAATGGAAAGATACCTAGTAGGAACAGACGGACCGCTGAATAAATAGGCTTCCGGAGATGACGGACTAGACATATATACAGGAGTAGTAAAACCTCCGGGTGGAAAAGGAAAACGAGGTGGAGAAAAACTTGACACTGAGTTGTCTAAAAAAAATTTTAATGAAAGATACCAAGTAGTACTTCTAGGAGGACTGTAAAATATAGATTCACGCTCTCTTAGATCGAGAGTAGGTAGATGTTCAAGGTAAGAAGCTCCTATTTCTTCTTCTGGAGCAAGCTCTTCAATAGCAATCAAACCAGAAGGAAGATTTTCGGTGATGACTCGTTCTACCGTAGGTGAACCAGGAACACTAGAAGTCGGAGTAACAGGTTCATATATTTGAGGTTCTTCGCCTATATCACTAGTAGACGAAACACTACCAGTAAGCTCGGAAACCGCAACAGCTTCAGGATTATAACATGTTTCTAGATTTTGGTAATCTGGATAGACTACCAACGAAGACTCTCCTTCTTCAGGTAGACTTACTCTACTGCCACTAGGAGGAGTTACAAGGATTTTCAAACCTTCGTAATGATCCGGGACCTCTTCAGGAGGTTCACCCCGCAGTCTATGGGATCTCCTCAACAAATCGGCCACGGTAAAAACTTCAGGAGACTCGCCCCGAAGTCTACCGGACCGTCTCGGTGATTCAGCCACAGCTAAAAACTTTTAACTACTAAACACGAAAACAAAATAAAATCTCAAAACAAACCACCTAAAGTCGCTAAAGAACCAATCAAATTTGAAACATACGCCTAAAGAATCTAGGGCGTCAAACCAAACACAAACAGTAAGCTTCCGGACCAAAAACACTAGTTGGTGATGAAATCCAACCTCGTAGGA
>APFE030959954.1:107137-145524 GCA_000404065.3 Pinus taeda
AACAGTAAGCTTCCGGACCAAAAACACTAGTTGGTGATGAAATCCAACCTCGTAGGATTCAGTACAGAAATGGCAGGTTGAATAGTTACCCCGACAACCTGCTTAATGAATAGACTAGACCAAGTTCCTCCACTTTAACCGTCTCGAGTGAAGTGAACCCCCCAGAAAATTCAAGTGAGTCTAGCCAACGTCTGCTCCTTGACAACAATCCAAGGTTTACCGATAAGTGACCCCTAGCTCCTCGACAATAATCTGAGGTTTACCATTTGTAATACGTGCATGTCTGGCATTGTTCCCAACGAGGGAGGATTGATCCCCTCATTGGTTCGGACACGAGCTTGTGCTTCTCCTTTAAGAGGAGCTTCCCCAGAGTATAAATGCAACAGTTGGATTTATCCTATCACAAGATAAGCTACTTGTTTGGTTTTCCTGTCTTGGAGAGTTAATTACTCTCCTACTCCAAGACACTAGCCTGATCTATATTGGTGCTTCAGAGCCATAGTAAAAGAAAAGTTACTAAGTTGATTTTACTTTAAGCGTTAATTTTGTGGTTTTTCTTTAAGACAAAAGGTAGTTGAGATGAAACTGATGTTGTGTAGACTTGACTCAAATCCACTAAAAAGATGCACCTAGGATGATTTACACTACTTTTCTTTTTCAATGAATTCTCTATCTAAGAGAGTTGGAAAATGCAAAATTTGATAAAAGCAACTTTCTTAACAAACAATCAAAGAAACAATCTCTTTATCTTTTCCAAGCATACAACACATGACCACTCATTACTTGCACGAAAATTCCTTTCTCTTTCAAAAACTTCAAATGCTACTTAAAACAAACTTTGTGAAGGAGATATTTTTGTATTTTCCTATTTAATAAAGCATATAAAACTATTCTAACAAAAGCAATTGCAAAATTTATAAAAATCTATGACAAAACTCACTCAAAAGCAAATCAAAAGGAAATTTACCTAAATGCAAATCTAAAGAGGTAAAAGCATACTAAGATGATTCCGGGATGTTTTACTTGGCAACAATCAAACCAAGGACCAGTTCATGCAGAATCATAAACCAGTCAAAAAAAAAAAATCAAACTCTTTTTGTTCTTTTCTTAAGAATGAAATTCACAACTTCAATCAACAAGCTACTTTGAAATTCCGCAAAGAGACAACGCAAAGGTAGGTTGCTCACACAGGTAGACTTTACGACAAGTCCAACTTCTAAGAAGACTGACAAAACCAGAGAGATCCAAGGTTTCACAACTTCTAAAGTCAAAGTCACTACAGGACCAATGCAAAAATCAAACCCTAAGGCTAAAACTTCAATGAGTTTCACTAAAACTCTTGACGCTAACGAAACAAGTTCAGGTGAAGATCTCTGACAGATAACCAGTGGATCTGGGCAGTAAGACTAGTGAAAGACAAAATCTAAAGGAAAAAAATGGACAAAATGGAAATTTTCTCAAATTTGACAGGGTACGCAGGCAGCCTGTTTGCACAGGTGCGTGCACGCTCTGTGTACAAAGGTGCAGTGCATACAGGTACGCACTGTGCCTAACTCAGATGGTGCGTACTACTGAAAAATTAAGAAAAACTAAATTCTAACCTAACTCTAAGATAGCGCACCCAAATACACAGTCAAACAATCAAAAACCAAAAAGAAATGACTCTTTTCAGATCAAAGTGTCACTCAAAGGAAAAATCAATCACATCAATGGATTCCCAGTGGAGTCGCCAATTTGTCATGCGGAAAGAGTTAATCTTGCGGATAAAACCAACCTCCCTAGAAGCCTAAGACTTTCTAGTGACAAACAAGACAATTAAGAGCAATACTTCTCTAAACATGCATTTATCACACGAGAAATCAAGTGTTTTAGATCCTACCTGTAGTCCAACGCTGTTGTAGTAGTCCAGCCTCGTCGATCCGGATGAGCTCCTCCTTCACTTCGAAACCTGCATTCACTAACAATAAAACGATTAAATAGCACCTGAATATCTCATAAAATAAAACATATTCAACATACAGACCAAGGAGTATATGAAACAACTCATTAATAACAAATTGTTGAGAAGAATGGACTTATTTGTATTAATAGGAAACAAAAGAAACCATTACAACCTGAGCCTTAGTGTTGTGCAAGTCCCTCCCAGGGTCCAGCAAGAGTTTTCCTTTACTTTGCTAAGCTCACCCACTTCCAAATGAAACAAGAAAGGATGGGAATCTCTCCTCGCAAGCTTCTACAAGGAAGTCCTAATTCCAGCAGCATCTACCCTTTGGAATATTCATCTTTCAACCTCCCCTCCTCTGGCCCAATGCCTGTATTTATAATGCTCTAGAGGAAGTTAATCAGGTCCACCATCAATGGGATAAGCCCCTCTTTGGATGGGGTAGCTCCTTTCTTGATGGGATAAGTTCCTCTTTTGTAGGGATACATGAACCATCTGGAGGCGCTCAATACACGTCAAACAAGCTTCTAGAATGCTCTAGAAATGACCACAAGTAACTTTTTTAAGATGAAACTTGCGCCTTTTGACCTTTACAGAAGTACGCACCCACCCCTTTACATACAGAGCGTACAAGTATGCGGGTACTATGAATTTGGGATGCGTACACGCAGGTAAGGTTGAGAGAAACTGCGTACCCAGAGATAAATATATTTTTAATGAATTTCTCTCTTTCTTGAAGTTTGACATGGAGAGCAGAGGTATGAGGCTTGCCAAGGAGGATAGTATGACTGTTGATGGAGCCATACTAACTGCAAATAGTCATGGTGACAAATTTTTAGTGTAACAAGAGACATTAGCCATTGGATCAAGCGGATAGACGGTAGAGATCGCTCGGCTGGAGGTGTCAGGAGGAAAGTTATCGAGAGCCATTGGATCTCGGGTGGGCAGATCCAACGGTGATTGAGTGGAGGAGACGCGCAGGGGGTTAACGAGCAGGAACGGTAGATGAACGGTAAGTTGTTTTGGTCACACCGCTTTTGGGCACCAGGCGGTAAACGTACAAGGGTGTGCGATTCCATTTGGAAGGTGACACGTGGCGGTGGGAGCAGAATGAAACCGCTTTCGATCGCAAGCTAACAGGTTGTCAACTCGTGGACGTGGGAGGAGCGAATGCCATCCGATCGCGACAGGGATGATCGAACAGTGGAAGGAATAAACGGGTGGATCGTTCAATGAATGCAACGGGGACAGTCAGATCAAGATGCGGCGATCAAAAGGTGGTGATGGACTATGGGAGCGTAGGGTCACATGAATATGGTTTTTGGGGGACTTAAGGTTTCGCTCAGGGCTTGGAGAAATAAAGTTTATCCCGGGTTTTGGAGGAAAGAACAGAGATAGTGGGGGTTATGAGGGTGTGATCGGAGTGAAGGAGCAGGAGAAGAATGACTGATGCGAGTTCTCTATGAGCATAACCAACATGGCCAGACCTGTATTTGACCCTTGAAATATAAAAGTATGTAGCAGAGCTAACAGGTAGATTATCTCTGAGAAGAGATGTGGTGGCTACATGCCTCTAAATTGTGCTACAATGAGGCTCAAGGGCCTTTTTATTATTGAATAACAAGAGAAAACCATAAACAACCATAACCCTAACCCCAAGAGATGTAATGGAAATATTTTTTGGGCCTCGTTGGGGTTAGTTGGGCAGCCAACTTCTCGAGGTCATAATTTGGTCATATTATCTTCGTTTGGTGCATAAAATACCTTGTTGGAAAGGTCTCTCCAATTACTACAGGAATTGTTGTAGGCCCCTACCTATGGGTATGGGCCTGTAGCAGACTCCAAAAAAAAACATCATTTAGGGGGTCAAAACAGCTCTGGAATTTCAAGACTCAAAAAACTACTAAAAATAGTAAATGTCAAAATAAACAAGGAAATAGATGAAACTGGCTAGAGGTCTAGGTGGAATAGGCGGGTGGCCACCAATATCCACCTAAATCATTTCTCCCCCCTTAGGAAGAAATGGTCCCCATTGCATGCATAGCCTCCATGAGGTGAGGAAAATTTTGTTGAACCTCGTCCCTTGTGAACCACTTGCCCTAGTGAAGGAGTTGGCCTTCTTTGACAACTTGATATAGCTAGATCCTTTGTTGTTGAGTGTTCTTGACCTGTGTGTCCATGATTTGATTAGTTTTGGCCTATTCCATGCAGTCTAGGTTGAGCTATGTTAGTGTGAGTTGTTCTATAATGTTGGATTTGTCCAACAATGGTGGAAAGTATGGCCGAAGGTAGTCTACATTGAAGACTGGGTGCAAACCAAGGAACGATGGGATGTTGATCTTGAAGGCATTGTCACCAATAACCTTGGTGATGGTGTATGGCCATTATCTAAGCAGGTGAAGCTTTCAGTGGGGTTTAGCTAGGCCCTCCTTTTGCAAATGTAGCCAAAATTTTTCGCCCACTCGGAACTTTTGCTACACTCGATTTTGATCATATTGTTGCTTGTACTTAGCATTGGCTTTGTCCAATATATCATGGACCTGTTGCCATATGTGTTAAATGCACTCAATGAATCTGTTATCCCTGTCAGCTTTGGACTAGACATGATTCGAATCTGCCTAAGTGGATACAAATGGTATGGCCACATCAATGGGACATAATGGCTAAAATCCCAGTCCTAACTAAAAGGGGTTATGGCTCGTTGAGCTATGGAGAGATCTGTTGTAGCTACGTTGGACATAGGGGAGAGTTTCATCCCATGTGTGTGGATGCTTCGAGTTGTACATTCATAGAATGTGTACGATCATCTTGTTGAAAACCTATGTTTGGCCATCAGTTTAGGGATGGAAATTCGTTGACTTAGTAAGTTTTGTATCCAATGTTGACTAGAGACTTGACCAAAATGCACTTAGGAATCTGCTGTCCCAATTTGAGACAATGGACTATGGGATCCCAAAGTGTACCCACACTTGCTCAAAGAAGAGCTTAGTAGTGGCCTTTGTTGTGATACTCTTCTTGCAGGCCATGATGATGGTCATCCTAGAGAATCTGTCAACGACCATGAAAATGCAGTCGTTGTCATGCTTACTGGAAGGAAGGCCTGACATGTAATCCATGAAGATAGATTCCCAAGGTTGAATAGGAGTAGGTATAGGAGTATATAGGCCTTTCTTCTTGATGGTTTGTTTGAAATTAGCATAGGTGGTGCAGGATCTAATGTAATTCCCAGCATCCTGACAAAGTTTCAGCCAATAAAAATACTTCTGTAGTACCGCCACTATTTTCTCTAATCCAAAATGTCTAGCGACCTAATTGTAGTGCGCCTCCCAAATGCTTACTTGAAGGAACACAAATGTGTCCCAGGTGGTATAACAGTGTATCTTGAAGATGAAAATTTGGAACTTGCTTCCCTTCCAAGAGTGTCTGGTATGTGCTGTCAAATTCTAGATTACTCTAGTAAATATGCGGCCAGTCTAAAGTCTCGTGCCCATAGGAGTCGAGCATAATGATCAACTCCATGACTGGTGGCCGGCTAAGGCAGTTTGCAACATTATTGGTGCTATCCTTCTTACACTTAATGTTCAGATGGAATTGTTGTAGGTAGGTGGACCATTTCTGATGGTGATCATTTTACAACTTCCCTTGTGTTTGTATGAACTACAGGGATTGGTGTTCAACATGGATGACCTTTTCCTTTCCCATAATGTAATGTTTCTATTGACGACATGCTTGCACAATGGAATATGTTACTTTTTCGTAAATGGGATACTTTAGGACTATGTCTGAAAATGTCTCAATGTGGCAAGCCACTAGATGCTCCTGCTAAGTAAGAACTGCACCAATAGCATAGCCAGAGGCATTTGTCTCAATCTCAAATGGTTTCTACATGTATGGTAGTGTGAGAATTTATGCAGAGCAGAGGCGATGCTTCAACTCAGTAAACGTCTTTTGTTGGGTTTCATACCAAAAAATCTTATCTTTTTCTCTGCCTTTGGTGACTTGACTTAAAGGCCAAGTGATATGAGAGAACCCCAACATGAACCTATGGTAGAAATTGGAAAGACCCAGAAGGGTGCGAAGCTCTATTATAGTGGTTCGGGCTGGCCAGTCCCAAATGACTTGTATCTTGGCCAAGTCCACATGCACACACTGCTCATCAATGATGTACCCCAGATATTGAACCTGGGTCATGCCAAAAGTTCATTTATCCAAATTGGAGCACAACTTGTGTTGTCGTAGGGTTTGAAGGACCTGTCAAATATGGTGGAGGTTCTCTTCCCAACTTTGGATAAATATCAAGATTTCATCTAAATACACCACCACGAATGCATTGGTGAAGGGTTGCAAGATGTCGTCCATCAATCTCATGAATTTTTTGGGGGCATTCGTCATCTATAACAATATGACCAACCATTCGAAAAGGCAATCCTTGGATTTGAAGGAAGTCTTCCACACATCAAAGGGTTTGATAGGCCCCTGGTGATAACTAGACTTCAATTCAATCTTGTTGAAATATTTGGCCCACTTGAGCTAGTCCAGAAGGTCATCAATCCGTAGAATTAGGTACCTATTCCAGACAGTGATCTTGTTCAACGCCTGATAGTCAATACAGAGTCTCCAGGTCCCATCCTTTTTCTATACCAATAAAGTAGGGCTTCCACAAGGTGATGAGCTTGGCCTAATCTGCCCTTTCTGCAACAGTTCCTGGATCTACCTCTTGATCTCAGTGTTCTCCATAATAGAGCGTCGATATGTCGGTACATTGGGCAGCAGCGTGCCTAGGGTCAGATCGATGGAGTCCTTGACCTAATAGTGCAGAGGTACTCCTGTAGGTGAGGTGAAAATTTCTCTGTACTCCTCCATGACTTTTTCCATCTGTTGCTACAGTGTGGAGGAGCCATATCTGGAAGCCGTGTCTACAAACTTCTTCTTGCCCTGAGAGTGAATCATAAGGAAAACAAATTTCCTAGTATGGGAAATAATCTTACTGCATTTATTTTCAATGATCAAAGAGATGGTGCTAGGCGGGGCTACCTCTGATATCCTGTACAACTTATTGGCCAAATTTTCACAAAGCGAGGTCTACATTCATATAGAACATGCCGCTTCCACAAGTATGGTTGTCCTAATAATACATCACAAACTTCAAGAGGATCAACATCACACAATACCTCATCTATATAGGACTTGATGTTGTATGGAAGGTACATTTCTAGCTAATGCAAATATCTCATCCTTGTTGAAGCCACTTGATGGTGTACATTTGTGGATGTGATGTAGTCTTTAGACCCAACCGCTTCACAACCTCTACTAAGATGAGGTTGTTTTGGCTCTAGCTTTCGATAATGAATTGCAGTTGAGAACCCTTCACCCACATATGTGAGTGGAAGAGGTGTTCCCCCTCTTGTGGATCCTCAAGATCATTCTTCTAGATATTGGTGGTGGCCACGGTGGCACTAGGCTCTGCATCAATTATCTGCTTCCCTTTGTCACTCCCCTTATCAGGTTCTGACTTAGACTTAGAACATGCGCCTAATTCAAAGGCCTTCAGCTCGAGCACCAGTGACTGCTTAGCCTAACACTCACCTGTGTTGTGAGTGGAGCTCTTATGGAAACCACACCATTTTCCCATGTCCTTCTTTGTCTCCATGGTGTTGTTCTTTTCTTGCGGCTTCGACGGGTTGTCCTGAGTAGCCCCGCCTTGGTTTTGTCATTTTCTCTGTGGTTTGGGGGAATCTTTCCCTCGCTTCAAATTGTGTTAGTGTCAGTATTTGAAGCCTTCCATCAACGATCAAATATGCTCTTACAAAGTGGTCTTAGGATTTCAAAGTCAATTTTTTTCATTTCAGTGAGTCTTCAAGTAAAATTTGGTCACTAGGTATTAGGTCAAGGAGTTGTTTTCACTCCTTTCAAAGTTTTCCAAGTGTCATTCCATGTCACCATTTGAAATGAGTGTACCATAATTATAAGAGTTGTCATCATTTTTTCATGTTCCAATGGGTCATTTTATACATTGTTGTGCTTCAGTTGTACTTGGGTAAGGCTTATTTCCCTCTTTTAGGGTTTTGAAGGTAATTTCTCTTGGATGGTCAAAGAATCAAAAAAAATTGTATCATGATGCTCATGCACCTTCCCCTATCCTAATGTACCTTATTAAACACTTCTCATCAGTGATATCCCTCAAATTCATCATTTTCCCACAAACCTTAGCTTGTTGCTACGATTTGACAATTTTCTAGGCTAGGTCTATGTTTTGCCCTTTTGGACCCCTTCCCCTCACTCAATATTTAAAATTCAACTTTCCCCTACTTCCTAACATCCCTCCCTACTTCCCAATATTTTCTCAAGAATTTAGAATCCCCTTATCTCCTTCATTTCCCTTCATTTCTACAAATCCCATGTTCCACACATCGGGATAGGTTTTACTCAAATGATATTTCTGAGCAAGAAAAAATGAATTTGAAAAAAGTGAGAAAGGGTTTTGTCCAAAATAGGCCAAGGAAGAAAAACCTCCTTCAATTCTTACACAGGTGTCATGGTTTTAGAGAAATGTAAAAAATACAGTTGCCTCAGGAGAATTGATGCACTTCTGGAGTGACCTTGGGAAAATCAATGTCTCTCCTAGCTGAAATGTCCAGATGACTTTCTTGATGATTCAAATGATAACTCGACAAAGAGATCTTTCCAATGAACTTTCATGAGTTCAATTTGGGGTTCAGGAAGACCTTCACAAGTTGACTGCAACAACACTCTCCATTCAAGCAGCCTCATTCTGCACATTTTGACCAGTCTTGGGAGATTTGACTTTTGGCAGAGCCAGTGAACTCTAAATTAAGAAATTCAAGATGTTATGGAAAGTAGACTCGACAATATTTCCAACGAGCTATCACACACCTAATTTGGACACCAGAAAGGCCTCCAACAGTGGTCTACAAAAGGCATTGTGCATCAGGTAGTTGGCGTTGCGCATTGGGCAGGCGCTGCACATCAGAGTCACTTCTCCTTCACAAAATTGCACTAGCACTGCGCATTGGGAATGTGTTGTGCATTGGGTGGAATGCACTGTGCATTGAGATGCCAAGCTTGTAAATCGCCCAAATTCATCCTCCATCACTTCTTTTTCCACATTCACCTCCCAACAAGTAAGTATCAACATATCTTGAGCTTTAATAGGGTTTTCATGTATGGTTCATGATTTTTTGTCTCCTAAATGTCAAACCCTAGTTTCCTTCTATACACAATTTCATGCCATTGCAAACCATAATCCCTTGTCCCTTTTCCCAACTTCATTTTCCCTAAATCTACCCCTTGATCCCATTTTCCCTAATCCATTTTCCCTTTCCCTATTTTCCCTAAGAAACTAATCCCTTTATGAAACCCTAAGCCCCTCATACATCCAACCTTATTTCCTATATCAATTCCACTCACTCCCTTACCTCACCCCATCACTATTTTTCCTTTCACAAATCTCTTCATACTCATCTTTTTCCCCCATCTATTATCCACCATTCACCAGATCATCACCACATCATCCCATAGAGACAAGCATGGAAAGAGACAGTGACCTTGATTTTGAGGAGGAAACCCTAAGTGACAACTCTAAGGAAAGGATCTTGCAGCAGAAGAAACCTCACAAAGGTGGAAGAATTATCAGGCAAGAACCTATTAGCATGAGTGAGCTACTTGCTTGCCCATTAGCCACCACATGCTTTAGATATCAGTCATGTTTTGAGTTTTGTGAGATGGTTGAGAGAGTTAAATTTCACCATGAGCTAGCAAGATTGTTTGTTGCAAACATGGACAACAATGTGGTACATCTTTTTGGGGTAACATTCACCTTGAGGGGCTTCTAAATAAAGCAAATAGAGACAATAAGATGCTAAGGCATATGGCCCACCATTATTTGACCCGGAATAGGATATGCAACAGGAGGATCAAGCACCTTAAGGAAAGATTAAGGAGGGCCTTAAAAGGAAAAAGGATGGATGATAAATTCAACATTTTGGCTGATGTTACTCTAGCCCAACAAAGTAACCCATGAAGTAGCTTTGAGCCAAAACTCGCAAATTTTGAAACAATTTTTTCAATTTCAAATTTTTGAATTATGCAAGACAGGAAATTCTGGTGGATGCGCAACACCACCGGCGCTACGCATTGGATTGGCACGCCCATTTGCAAAATGTCTTATAGTTCTAAATTCAGCATCAAAAGTACATCAATCCCTGAAATTTTCATCTCATTTGGAGAAAAACTAGGTCTCCTAAAGGGCAAAAAACACTCAAAAAATTCCCTCTCTTCCACTTTTTGCACCCGCTAGAAGTAGTCTTGGGAGAATTCACTTTTGAAGGGACAAATGACCTCAAAATTAGGAAATTCAAGATGTTTTAGAAATTAAAACGAAAGAGCTTTCCAACAAGCTATCTTGGTCCTAATTTGGTGGAGTGTAAGGCCTCCAAAAGCATGCTTAAAGTGGCATTGTGCATTGGGCTGATGGCGCTACGCATAGGGCAGAATTAGCGACTTTTGCTCAGAACTTTGAATTTCTACTAGTTTGACTACTAGTTGACTTTTTCTCTCTTCCTTGGTAAATTTAAGATTGTAAATTATGAAATTCTATGTAAATATGAATGTAAAATGACTTGAGGGGGTAGATACATCAGTTAAAATTTGTTTGGAGGTGAATGAATCAGTTTTCTTGGTTTTAGAGGCAAGCTGTTCCACTACCTATTTTCTTGTTCCTAGTTTAGATATGGTTGAAACAGTCCCTTATTCTTGGATTCGACCCTTGATGGATAACTCAGGTGGTTTGGATATCTATATTATGTGTTTTTTCAGTCATCTACAAGGGTTGGACTCTTGTGGATGCTTTGAGCTTCATTATACATCACTACAATAGTTTGGCAAGGAAATAAACCAAGATTTGCAACTATTTTTGTGGGATTCTTTTGGTAATGTGTCTTGGCATTGTTTCTCCTTCTGTCATTAGTTTTTCTCATGTGTTATATGTGCCAAAATCTATTTCATTCTTCTTAACTAAATGAATCAAGATAGATAGGTAGAATACATTGGTAACAGTGCTCTGCCTTGGGAATACATTATCCTTGCATGCCCTCCTCAGCTCCTCACCAGTCTTAGACCCACCATCTCACTCAAATCCAAGTGCCAAAACTGTAGGAATTTACAGGGTAAGTTCCTCAGATAGAACATCAAACGGACACCGCTCACAAACAGATCACAGATCATTACACCATTATTTTGACGTGGTTAAAACCCTCAAAGAGGGATATAGTCCACGGCCTGAGCCAACGCGGCCACTTCAGGCAATTTATTAATAAAAGAATGAAAATTTACATAAGCTTCTCTTGTGAACGGTTATCCTACAAATGACCCTCCATGCGCTTTAAATAGAATTCATGGACCAATCGAGTGTTAAGCCACGGATCAAGTGTCGGTAATACCGAGGAGAGAATGAACCGTCGGATCACTACATATCGTAACCGTTGGATTGTAAGTTACAAATGTACATAGTAAAGAAACACACTTTACCTAACTCTATACTAGACCAAGTTATACTTAACTATTCCTATGTGTCGGAATATCCTAACAGATTAAACTCCGCAAGCTAGTATTTTCCAAGACCTTTAAAACTAGATATTTCTTCAACCACCAAATGAAATGGTCCAAATTTCTCATAGATTATTCTTGCTTATGCTCTCTTATAAAAATCTTTTAATCACCTTATATGGATACCAGTCGAATGCTATGCCAGATTTAAGTTGACTTGTGTTTTCTTAACCTTCTTTGGGGCCTAGTCTACACACTAAACTTTCTCAGATAATATCTATGTAAGTTTTCTGCCAAATATTGTGAAATTTGAACTTATGATAGCACAAGATTTTCTATGAATCCAATTGCAGTCAATTTGCATCAACCATTAAAGTGTTATGTGCAATTTATAAAAACTACTTTTCAAAGCATCCTTCAGAGAACAAAATTGTACTAATTGTATCCTTTGACGGGGTCATTCTTAAACAAAACTGGTTCTAACAATCATAATCACATTTTATCCTAATTTATTTCCTCCGTTTAACCCCAATCTACATTTATGATATACTGCTGAACTGTATCTCTTCTAGATTTTAATCATGACATGTCTATGGTAAATTTTCCGGCTAAAGGTCAAACTGCTATGGTACCAGGTGAGATATCATGATATTGACTATATTCTTGCGATATTGACAACATTGGCGTTGACAATCTCGGAGCGGCTGAAAAATTTGCTCTCAATTGACGTGGATATGAATGAGGTTTTAAAATGTTCTTTGATAATGGAAACGTATTCTATATATGTTGTGCCTCAGCTAGCAAAGTTTTTACCATAACTGAGCTTCTAAATGATGCCAAAGCTTATTAGTATTTCCTAGTATTTGGACCACTATATTTCCGAGTCAATGTGCACCTTATTAATTATGTGGTGCTCTTTATCTATCTACATTCCTAGATTTCTGTACAACTGTAGAACCCTAACTTTCCCTCTCGTGGTCCCACACTCCACTGCTAAGGAATTGACTGGGAAGAAATTTTAAACATTTCAGATTCTTATTAACGAAACAAGCATTATCACATATATTGTTCAGTTTGTCAAGACTTACAACATGTTATAATAAGAAATTGTCACTTCCGTTTGTCAAGACCTACAGAATCTGTAGATTCTGTTATTTGGAGTGCAATATAAAACCAGTTTATCGTTTATGTGAACTATTTAAAATTAAGGATGTCCACCTGCAAACTGTTGTAGAACCCATCGAGTATATTGGTTCTCATAAATTCTATCTTTTCTAGAGATACAGATTAAGTAAGATATTTCATTTTAACAGGTAGCTCTTACTATAGGTTTGACAAGTTGCAAAATGAATACCAAGCAAAAAAAAAGAAAGTTGTGAAGTGCTCACGTAGTGAGTCAATTACTTGATATGATTCCATATTGTTTTATCTTTCCATCTAATTGTGGGTCTAGAGTTGCAAAGTGAACACTAACGAAAATCTTCTATTTTGTGAAGTACTTGCATATTATGTCGATTACTTGATCTCTTGTTATTATTAGAAATTATTGGTTATTGTTACATGTCTTGGAAATTTATGTCTTGCATTGCAACGTCTCTAAAAAGAACATGGAAGCCTCTGAAAATGTGTTTAATAGGGCTTCTAAACTGGCCAGTGTTGCTTTGACTTAAAATTGAAAGAGTAAATCAAGTACTTGAAGACATGTTGCGAATGTATGCTAGGGATCGACAACTTGGGAAAATACAGAGGACATAGGTCAAGGATACCCTAATCTATGTCAATTTTGAAAGAACTTTAAACTATGTTTAGTATATATTTATGTCACTACAATTAGAGACTCTGAAACATTTTGAATGATTATAGATAAACGTGAAATTTTGTGACATAATATATGTTTAACTTCTGCTGGTACATGGATACCAAAACGATATATGTGGTTCATTTTATTAAACTATAGTTGTCAAAGTAAAGTTAAGACAATTAAATGATTTTACTTCTAATAGAAATTACAATATTGTAAATCTGTTTTATTTATACATGTCAATATGATCAATGGAATAGAAATCAGGAAGTGAATACATTTTAGATGAAAGTCAAAAGACATGCATAGAATATGGTAAAATATGTTATACTGTAGTGTCATATGTGAATAATACATGAGTTATTTTGAATATGCTGATGCACATTTTACGAATGCATGGATAAGTGTATGATTGCAGATAATAAACAGTTACCGGGATGACCATGTGATGACAGAACCTCAGAACAATTAAAGCTCCAAGTGATTCTATGATAGGGTGTTAGCCCTAAGTTCTACTGGGAGGGGTGGAGTTGTTGCCCACCGTTTATCCTCCGAACCCTGGAGTCATGGGAGGACTGTGCGAGTCACGCTCCCCTAGACGTGTGATGATGACTGTCGGATGCCTACTGGGAATCAAGTCGGTATAACCGACGCTGTCACCTTAGAGTTTATGAATGGTTAGGTTAGTAAAACTGACGCCATGGCATACTCCAATAGAGGACGGATAGGATGGGAGCAGAAGAGATTAGGAAGGATAGGTTGATTTTAGAATAGCTTAGGTACCTAGATAGGGCACGACATGTCCATAAAAATCATAAACCTAAACTCTAATTTTATAGTCTCTTGATATTAAAATAAAAATTTTAAACCTAAGAAGGGGGTACTAACTACTATCATAAGTAATCTGATAAGATAAAACTCTAACTTCGGGACAAAGTTTTCTGAAGGGGGAGTGTATGTAACGACTCATCTATAAAAAGTTTAGAAATAATAAAAATAATTAACTAATATAAAGTTCTAAACTTTATATTAAAATAAATATTAGTAAACTTCATATTTAAAATATAAATGTAAATCAAACCTTATATTAAAATACAAATCAAACTTTATAAATCTAAAATTAAACTTTATACCAAAATAAATTAAACCAAACTTTGTAAACATATATATAAATAGTGTAATACGATTTAAAGGCAAAACAATGTAAATAAAGTAAAAGATTCGTAATGAACCCAAGGATTAGCTTCTGGTCTCAGAGATGTGGACAGAAATGTGGCAGCAGGAAGGGAAGCGGTGGTTGCAGGCGGGAGGGCGGCCACCGCCAAACCCGCAGTTATAAATCGCAGAAATGAGCTGAGAAGGGGTGGAAGAACGAAGGTAGAAACCAGGAGGCGGAATTCAGAAGGGAGGAAAGTCGGCCATTGGAAGAGCTTAATCATTCTGAGGTTCTGGGCACGGGGGACAGTGATCTTCTATTGAGAAGCTCATTGGATTGAGCAGCCAGACTCTGCTCAGTCTGGCTGGGTGGAATTGGTTTCCCGGTAATTGGAGCAGCGTAGCCGCAGGCAACATCATTTGTAGCAGTTCAGGTAGGTACCTGCTTTAAAATTCTTATTGTATTTGTATTTCAGTTTTTCGGTTCTTACTGTATCTGCATTTCAATTTTTCGGTTCTTACAGCTGAACAACTGCCAACACTGCATCTGCACTACAACTCCCTCTCATTTATTGTTGTTGCAACTGCAACATTTACAACTGAAAAACATCCTAAATATTGAATCACCTGTGATCAGTGTGATGCATCTGTCTCCCGAGCCTCTCACTGCTACTAGTATCTATGCTGTCACTGAGGAACCTGTGCTGCTGCTGAATCTGCTCTGTGCCACCTGCACTGCTGCCAACTCTGCACTACGCTCCTCAGCATTTGACTGCTACTAGACTCTTCATCTATCACTCTGGCATTTGACTGCATCTACTGCCACTGATCCATCTTACTACTAAACACTGTGGGTCCCCGTAGCCAGGTATTGATCCTAGAGGTGGACTCCTGAAGGATCCTGCCCTACTGTAGCGCTCTGGGGCTACAAAACCAAGTCACTCCACCTCACTCCTGGAGGTATGTTAGCAAACATGGCAAAATCTGATTTACTCATACTACTGCTTTATTGCTCTGTTAATGCTTTCGCACTATTGCTGCAAATACTGCAATAATGAGTCTGATCTCCCCAAATCTTGAAGTAACTTCCATAGGGATGCTCCCTCTAAAACTAGACTCCCCCTAAGTCTCGATCTCCTTATCGGAAATCTCTCTGCTCCCTCCTAACAACTCGCACTGTCCTTCTGCACTGGATACTGGACCGCATAGCTCTGCGCTGGGAATCTCCTGACTAGAACTGCACCTGCATACTGCAACTGGGCAATTCACATTCCCTGTGTCACTACATCTAGCTCTGCAACTGTCTCTAGGTATCGACTGCAACTAGATTTGCAACTTATCTAATGACAAATTGTGTCTGCTGACACTGAACCTGCTACTATGATATTGTGGGCCCCTGTAGCAAAGGTGATGGTCCCGTTGCAACAATTTGGAACTGATATGACTGATCTCCTTGTTGCAACTGCGCTGGACCCTACCCATCTGGCAGACTAGAGTCTCATACTCCACCTAGATTTGGTGCCCCACTATCTCCTATCGAGCCTAGTCCCTAGCTGGGACCCTTCCTTTCTTTGCAACTTGTACTAGACAACTCACACTTCCTTCAGCATCTGCCTTCGGCAACTGGAAGTTGATCTGCTGCCCAAATTTGCATTTTGGCTAACTTGTACGACCACCTCTGGCAATCTCGTACGACCATCCCTATAGAGCTACAAAATTTGGAAACTCAAAACAGGAGAAATAAATCTCGAAAATCTCCCTCTTTCCTGTTGCTCAGTTGCTGGATCTGCTACTTGCACTCCCTCTCTAAAGTGAGAAACTCTGCTCACAACGACTGTTGATTTGCAAGGGAAATCAAACTTCTTGAGACTAAAAATTTCTTGAGGAAAATTTTCCCTCAGTGTGTGCTCTTCTTTCACTTGACGCTACCTCTGCTCTAGCAAACTGCTGCAAAACTACTGCGTCCAGCTAGAGATCTACTCTGCGAAGATACTGGGTTACTCCCTATGCGTTTGGAATCCCTCGATCTGGAGAAATCGATTCTTTCTGCCCCTCTCTCAGAAAAATTGAATCTCCTCAAGAAATTTGGCGTCTTGGCAAAGTGACTGCGTTGCCCTCTGGGGTTTCGATCTGCTACCCACATGTTGATTTGGGGTAGCATCGGATGTGCTCTAGCCACGAAATTTGGTGGAGAGGTTGGGGCACATGAGATCTCCAATACCCAGAAAGGGTTTGGGCAGATTCTAAACAGTTCAGGAAATATTAAAATAATTAATATTTTTAATGGAGTCCCTAAGTCTAAACTTAGGGAAAATAAAATATTAATGTGGATTAATATGAAACTGTGTTAGAATGGTCCAAAAGACATGGATCAAGCCAGATCTAATCTTAGCCGTTGATTAGGGACTTAATCTCGGCCGTTGATATGTCAACAAGAAAAGTATAAGAGGAGGCTTGAGGGTCACTTGGAGAATACACCAGAGTGATCAGTCATTCTATTCACTAGAGCGAGGTTTGCTAAGAGATAGAATTAGTGATTAGGAGTTGCAACTGAGGGGCGTTGAGTACAGAGAAACAGAGAGGTAGACATAGTGTCAGAAGAGCAGCACAGTAGCCAAAGAGAGAGACACAGAGTCAGCCAAGGCTCACCCAGGGCCATGCAGAGGCAGCGGGGAGTTGTGCAGAGCCTCAAAGAGGCGAGCATTGCTGACGCAGATGGCCAAAAGGCTGACGCAGAGGGTTTAACGCAGAGGGGCAGAGGAGCTGACGCAGTCTAGAAAGGGCAGATGCTGGGGTTTCTGGGGTAGATTGGAGCTGAGGAGTGCCGAAAGGATTATCCGGGGTTTCAGCCAGGAAATTTGTCTCATACTGAGAGGTATTACTGCCAAGGAAATTCTCTATTGGGAAGGCCGGATTTGACACCCAGATTGTACTCTGATATTGCTTAATAAGAAAAACCTCAGATAACTACACCGGTTTTCCCACATTGGGTTTTTCCGGGGACATTGGCCCAAAAATAATGGTGTCATTTGGTGTGATTGTTTTTGTTTCCTTTAGTTGATTGATCTGTAATATGCTGAGCATGCACTAGTATTTATTTTTAGTATTTACATTGTAAATAACTTGTTAAGTAACAGAACAAGTAGGTAGGAATAAATCAGATAAAGTGCATGGAGGCTTTCTAACTAAGTAGACTTAGAAACTTCAACATGGTATCAGAGCGTGATTGCAGATCACAGGAGGATTGAGGACGTCAGCCGAGCGAAGCAATAACAACAGAAAACAACTGTCCCGAGGTGACAGAAGTTGTTTCTAGTAGAGCAACAACAAGGGAAGGGTGATGTAGTCCTTGCATCATCAAAGGTGAGTCGGGAAGAGGCAGCACAAAGGCTAAGGAAGGCAAAGGGAGCCTCACGTAGAGCCACGCACAAGCTAGGAGGGGTGACACAGTTGGCTGAGGAGGCCGGGTTGCTGGTGCCGGGATTGCGCAGAGCCTAGGAGCTCTCACCTGCAGGTTGTTGGGGTTTAGAACGTTGTGGGAATATTGCAGAGTGGAGCTGGTGAGGTACTATAGTCGGAACAATACTTGACAGAGCAAGGCCAAGAGGAGGAAGTTACTACCAAGGGTTTCTAGCTGAGGAACCCGGATTAGTGGTGCAGTTGCAAAAGATGATCAGAGTAGGGGGCATCTCGACAGCGGTAGAAGGATTTCCAGGAGGGAAATTGGGACTCAAAGGGAGTCCAGAAGAGAACTTCCAGACGGGAAGTAGAGACTCAGAGGAGTCAAACAAAGAACTTCCAGGAGGGAAGTAGAAGAGCATCATGGCACTACATGGAGTAAGAGACTAAGATAGATTGGACGGAGCATCGAACTTCGCAGTCTGGAAAGCCAAAATCTTATCCGTACTTGACAGAAATCGTGTAAAGAACTTCGCCTTGAAGGTTATAGCTGTCCCAGTTGACCCCAATGATAACGAAAAATATGAGGAAGCAATGGCGAGGGCCAAGAGCATCATCCTTGATGGGGTCAAGGACCATGTAGTACCACACATTGCCAAGAAGGAAACAACGTATGAGATGTGGGAGGCCCTCAAGAAATTGTACCTGCATACTTCTGTGTAGAGAAGAATGTTACTAGAGAATCAGTTGAGGTTGTATCAAATGAAGTAGGGAGAACCGGTTGACACCTTCCTCGGAGGACTAAATGAGATCCGAGATCAGTTGACTGTTATAGAAGCCACGTCAGATCAGGAATTGATGGTGAGGACGGCCCTAAATGCAGTCGCAGAAGATTGGGAGGTATTTGTCCAGAGTATATTGGGCAGAGGGACACTTCCACCTTGGGATGAGATGTGGGCTGCTCTTCGCCAAGAAGAGATCAGGTGGCAGTCGAAGACGGGTAGCAGCAGCAAGGGGGTCAAAGTCAAGCAGGAGGAGAAAGATGTTGCCCTAGCATTTGAGGGAAAGCAGGAAAAGCGGAAGAAAAAGGATCTCTCCAAGGTCAAGTGCTTCCACTGTGGGGAGCTGGGTCATTATGCAACCTAGTGTCCAAGGAAGAAGAGTAAGGGAGAGTCTTTCGAGACTAAGGCAGCGCCAGCAAGGGCAGAGAAGGAAGTGTTGACAGACGATGACTATGCCATGAGTGCACATGCACCACTTGAGCAGAAGTGGGGAGACATCGAGCTGTAATCAGGCGGACTATAGGCGATGAGGGGCAGGATCCTCGAGGTACCCAACCTCTTGGATCAGACCTTGTTATGGAAGCCCCGAAGAGGAGTAGCAAGAACGGCTGAGTTGAGTAGAGATGGATGCGGATGAAGCGACAGAGAGAGCTACAGTGCAGGAGTCCTGAGGCAACGCGATGCTAGCAGGTTGTAGTAGTGTGAGAGGCACAGGAGTGTTGCACCATTGCAAGATCGCACAAAGAGGTGTGCAATGGTGCGAGATGCAAGGAGTTGTTGCAGCAGCGCAGAGGTTAGAGAGGGAGCACTTGTCAGTAGCAGAGGGAGCTCTAGCATCAAGAGGGTCTCTAGCCCAACAAGGAGGTCAGAGTTGGGAGATTAGTTACTTCTCAGTGACTGAGTTGCGGTGCAGCAGCGGGTAGCACGATGCAACATGATGAGAGGAGGTGCAGTGCATATGCAATGCTGGGAGAAAGGACCAGCAACATCAAGGATGCATAGGGAGCTGTCATACAGATGCAGCAGTGGTGGTGGTAGAACCATGGGCAGCAGTACAGGATACAACAATGCGGAGGATGGTGGGCAGTAGACCTAGCATCAACACAGGGACCGACGCTGGATGATTAGAGTAATACTTAGTGAAGAGTATTGTTAGAGCACAGTCCTCGCTAAGAGGGAGTGTTGATTTGGGGTAGCATCGGATGTGTTCTAGCCACGAAATTTGGTGGAGAGGTTGGGGCACATGAGATCTCCAATACCCAGAAAGGGTTTGGGCAGATTCTAAACAGTTCAGGAAATATTAAAATAATTAATATTTTTAATGGAGTCCCTAAGTCTAAACATAGGGAAATAAAATATTAAAGTGGATTAATATGAATTTGTGTTAGAATGGTCCAAAAGACATGGTTCAAGCCAGATCTAATCTTAGCCGTTGATTAGGGACTTAATCTCGGCTGTTGATATGTCAACAGGAAAAGTATAAGAGGAGGCTTGAGGGTCACTTGGAGAATACACCAGAGTGATCAGTCATTCTATTCTCTAGAGCGGGGTTTGCTAAGAGAGATAGAAATAGTGATCGGGAGTTGCAGCTGAGGGGCATTGGGTACAGAGAAACAGAGAGGCAGAGATAGTGCCGGAAGAGCAGCGCAGTAGCCAGAGAAAGGGACACAGAGCCAGCTAGGGCTCACGCAGGGCCACGCAGAGGCAGTTGGGAGCTGCGCAGAGCCTCAGAGAGGCTAGTGTTGCTGACATAGATGGCTAGAAGGCTGACGCAGACCCGTTTAGGGTGACGCAGGGCCAGTGCTGGGCAGAGAGGGGCTGACGCAGTCCAGAAAGAGCAGACGCTGGGGTTTTTGGGGCAGATTGGAGCTGAGGAGCTGCCGAAAGGATTATACAGGGTTTCAGCTGAGAAATTTGTCTCATACTGAGAGGTATTACTACCAAGGAAATTCTCTGCTGGGTAGGCCGAATTTGGCACCCAGAGTGTACTCTGATATTGCTTAATAAGCAAACCCTCAAATAGCTGCACCGATTTTTCCACATTGGGTTTTTCCGGGGACATTGGTCCAAAAATAATGGTGTCATATGGTGTGATTGTTTGTATTTCCTTCAGTTGATTGATCTGTAATATGTTGAGCATGCACTAGTGTTTATTTTCAGTATTTACATTGTAAATAACTTGTTAAGTAACGGAACAAGTAGGTAGAAATAAATCAGATAAAGTGCATGGAGGGTTTCTAACTAAGTAGACTTAGAAACTTCAACACTACACTGAACAACAAAACTCCTTTCTACTGAACAACGAAACTCCTTTCTTCTCTACTGAGCTCTCCTGCTGATCATTTGCGCTCTAATACCATGTGAAAATTCAAAAACCCGAATCCTATTGTAGCAATTGGAAATTATTCTCCTAATTGTTATTTTAATTAACAATTTATTTACTGTTTCCTACAACAAATATTTAACAACTCACACTACAACCTACACAAATAAAACCGCGGAAAAATAAACGCTGGAAGAAATGCAAGCACACACACACAAATTTACAGAGTTATTTTTGAACAAATGTCCCCGGAAAAACCCAACTTCGGAAAACCGATGCAATTGTGAGGGTTTTATTTTATTATACAACAGTGAAATCTGAGTACATCTATGGATGGCCAACTAGCAATCCAAACAACAAGAAAATCTGGCAGAGATATTCCCTAAGCAACCCTGGCTCTCGCGCTTTTTGCACTCGTGCTGTCTGCACTCTTGTTTCTGCACTCACGCGTTCCTGCACTTGCGTTCACGTTGCTGACTCGCGCGTTCTTGCACTCGCACGTTCCTGCACTCATGCATTCCTGCACTCGCGTGTTCCTGCAGTCACGTTTTCCTGCACGCGCGTCCCTGCACTCGTGTGTTCCTGCACTCGCATTCCTGCACTGCACGTTCCTGCACTGGGAATAACTCATCCTCTTGTTGTCGCCTCGCCGGATTTGGAAATCTTTCTCCGGATCACTGTCCCTACCCCTCACTGACAGTACGTCCCTCTTTGGCTTGAACTCTACTGCAACTAGCTCCATCTACACAAGGAACTACTGCTCAAGTGTGCTCTCTAGCCCATCGACTTCTTCTTATAATCCTTTGTTGGGACTCCAACAACTAAGATTAAATCTTAATTGATGGCTAGGATTAACTTGAAGTCGATTTGTGTGAGATTTTAGAACATTCACACTTTGAATTTATTAATTTTGATTAATTGACCATATTCCCTAAGGATAGACTTAGGAAATATTAAAAAACTGGTTAATCTGATTAAGACATTTCTAGGTTGAATTTCCAGAAACGATTTTTGGGTTTTGGAGATCTCATGTAACCTCTCCACAAAATTTCAAGGCTTAGAACACATTCGATGCTATAAAAACTAACAGTTTGTAGATTCCCCAACCCTTGGGCTTCAAGTTCACAAACTGTGGTCACAAGATGACCTAGTTTGGACTGCAAATATTTTTTTGGTTTTTCTAACTTCGCTAATGCTGTAGCTTGCATTTATTTTTCAAAGTACAAATAGCCATTATCAAGAAATATTCAAAAAATTGTAATCTCTAAAATTTTTCTCAAACGTTGTACACATGTATATTTTGTAAATATCTATGTAAGATAGATTTTGTAAATACTTTATTTTCTCACCCTTGTTTTGCAGCTGGGGTTTGGGGTTTTGAATTATTTTGAAATTTTTGTATATATTGGGGTTTTGGGTATTTGTAAATTCGTTTGTGCAGGTGAGATCAAAGACAAATAGCTAGAATAGAGTTCGCTGTAGGTCCTTGAGGGTAAAATCTACTCTCCAAATATTTTGCAAGGCCAGCTACTGATGAAATTTTGTAGAAATTGAAGACCTAAAGCAAATTTAATTTTGGAGCAAGGGTTTTTGGTTTTGAGGGCTCCTAGGCCTGGATTTGTCCTCCAAACCCTCAGCGTCAGCCTCTTGGGCCCTTGCGTTAGCTTTCTAGCCTCTTGGAGGCTAGATGTAAGCCCTAAGGGCCTTGGCCTTCCCTCCTGGCCTTTGCCGTGGCCTTGAAAGGCCTTGTCCCCCCTCCTCTCTCTTCATCTCCCCTTTCTCGACCTCCTTATCCCTCCCTTGGCCCTCCGTCCTCCTTTTCTTACCCTTCTCTCCCTCGCTCTTCCCTATTTGGCCCTCTCTCTCCTCCCTTTCCCCTTTCTCTCCTAGCTGGAGCCCTCCAAGGGCTTGCGACAACCCTTTTGGGCCTTAGAACCTTAGGACATAGGCCTTAGGCCCTTTCCCAAGCCCTCGACCTCTTTCTTCTCCTAGGCCGTGGCCCTTGTAGGGCCCACGACAACCCTTTAGTGCTCTTACCCTAAGCCACTAGGCCCTTCAAAGCACCCTCCCCTTAATGCAGGCCTATCTAGGCCTTTTTCCCCCAACGCTAGCCCTATTAAGCCTAGCGTTGGCCTCTCTTGACCCTGCTTTGCCCTCCTATCTCTGAAATTTCTGGACTGAATATTGGTGGGTTTTGTAGGGAGAAGTTAGCTCAAGATTGGTGTTTTCAGGTGCCAAATCCATTGGACAAGTTTTGGCAAATCGGGCAAGTAATCTTCAAGGCTTTGAGCCTAGGGTTTGATTTTTAAACCCTTGTCTTCTCACTGTTTTGCTACAGCTGTAATAAATATTTTATAACAGTGATAAAATTCATCCTTAAGTGCCCTAGAATTCACCACAAATTGCCTAAACACACTAAAAGTTTCATGGTAAATTTTTACTTGTTATTTGGCAAGTTGGACATTGATTTTTGAGCATATATCTACTTATTTAGTGACTGAAATATCTCTGCATAACCAGTAGATCAGATCTGATATAAATCTGAAGATCACATCTTAAGGGGCTTAAAAATGAAAATTTTCAACTTGGCAAACTTGTTCTAGCATTTGGCAATTTTTGGACACAATTTGACACAGACTCTCAGATTGGTAGCTCACTGTTTCAATATCTTTCTAACTGCTATTATTAGTGTTTCCAGATCTGATATATCTCTTAATGCTTCATCAAAAGAGGGTTAAGTAGCTCATATAGTTGCTTGGCAAGTCATTGGGCATCTCATTGGTCATATTTAGTTTTCACATGCTTGATAATTTCTTGATCTAGAGTGATTTACTTGCTGTTGTCCTATATGTCACATAAATGGTTTCCATGATCTAATTGGCTCATTGTGATCTAAAGTTTACTTGTCTTGTGTTAGATCTAAGAATTGTTAACTTAGCACTAAAATCACTCATTTAAGCTCTAATTTTGTTGAATATCTTAAGTTTCCTTGGGCATATTGATATCTTGTGGTCTAAGTTGGCAAACGATAAATTGACATCTTCTTCTAATTGTGATCTAAAGCATTGAAGATTCTATTTGGTTGTCTTGGCATTTAAAATCTAATCACGATAAGTGGCATTGTCTAAAGAAACAATTTATGGTATTATCTTTGGCAATAATCACCATGTTTAGCAATTGTGATTGATAATCATTAGCTAATCGTTCATTGGTTAAGCATCTTGTGGAATATAAGATTATCTTTGGAGTGTTTAATATTAGCACTTACTAATTCGCCATAGTCTTGGTTGTAGGATTGTTTTATAATTCATCATTAAGTACTCTTGTCATAATAAGTGATCATAACTTTACTTAAACAATTAAACAATCTCAACTCAAGGTTCGTTCACATCATTTGCATAAGCATCCTAGGCCTAGTTGCATTAATAGTTTATCTCCAAGCATAAGCTTGGTTGATAGACTTCTAGGGCCACCCTTATCACCACCCTTCTCATCTAGCTTGAGAGGCTTAACAACTCTTCGGTGGTTAACACGGTGACCTTACAGTGGTCAGAGCCATAGTCTCTACAATGCTGAAGGCATTGGGTGATAGAAGCCTAACAAAAGGTATCGTTAATTAAGCCTTTGCTTGCTTCATGATGACTTCCTTACCACAACCTACCTTGGAGCCTAGCTTCAAAACAGTTAAGGGAATGTCATACTTAGAATCTTAGATTAGGCATTTAACTAAAAATTAACCAAGATCTTTGCATTACACCTAGGTCTTAGGATTTGCACCACATATAGGCTAGTGAAGCATCTAAGCAGCAGTTGTCCATCCGAATACTTGGTCTTAATTTAATACTAAGCAAGAGTTTTGACTCCATAGGGCACTGGTCTCATATTTGAATTTAATTTAATCCTTAAGATCTTGCTGCTCAACAATTGAGAAATGTTGATTTCCTCAGTAAGAAATCACTAAGGAAGTATTCCCTCACTATGCTCTGTTGCTTCTTTCTTCTGACGTTTTTTCAACCCGACAAAGCTGCCCACTGAAAAATCTGTGTCCACTAGCTGCTCCTCATGCTGAGGCTCAGCGCTGCTCCCTTTGCCATTGCAAAAATTCGAACTAGTAGCTCTTTTCTCTCTGTCAACTCACTCGGAGAGAGAGACTACCTTGAATTTTCGATCCTCCGGCTAGAACTGTGCAAACCCTCTGGGGTTTTGACTTGTTGCTTGTTGCAACTTTTCGATTTCCCCTTTTGCTTAGCACTGGGGTTTCTGGTTCTGCTCCTCTTGTTTCTCCTACACTAGCTCTGATACCATGTGAAATTTCCTACATTGGAATCCCTATTGCAGCAAACTGATGTTACTTCTCCTACTTGATTAAATCATGCAAGCTATTTACTGTCTTCTATCGTAAATTTTGAATTAAATACATCTGCAACCTTCACTTAATTTATATATATGCGGAAACAAAATACTGAGCAAGAAAGAAAAATACAACACATAGGCAACAATTATTTTTGGACAAATAATCCCTGAAAAAACCCAATGCGGGAAACTGGTACAATAACTCTTAGGTTTTTTATTATTATGCAATAGCAAAATCTGAATACATCACTGAATACCTCACAGGGTTATTCAGTTACAAATAGAAATACTGGCAAAAGCTTTGTGAGTTTACCTCACACAATCACTAAGAAAAGTCTCGGCTGTTCTGGCTATTGGATGAGATGCCCTTGGAAGGCACTACGCTAGCTCTGTGTTGTCCCAACGTCAACCCTTGCAGGCACTCCGTCACCCAGCTGGGAATTCGATCAGAAGCCCAGAGTCATTGCTCTCAGCTTCCCAGTCTCACACCCCGGCTTTTGACTGTTGAAACTGACCCTTTGCTCTGATTTTCGACTTTCTCTCTCTGCCTCTGCGTCACTTCTGCGTCGGCCTTTGCGTCAAGGCCTTTGGATCACTCACTGCCTCTCTCTGTTGATGTATCTCTGGCTGAGAATCTCTCTCTTCGGAAGTTGCTATTCTTGCCCCTCAACTGCAAGAGATTCCTTCAATCGATTTTTCCTCTTGAGAACTTTTCACTTCAGAAAATCGATCTCTCTATCTCCCTGTGTGTTTTCCAAATGACTCTCAAGCCCCTTATTATATCTTCTTGTTGGACAACCAACGGCCTAGATTGCATCTTAATCAAATGCTCAGATTGTTTTGGCTTGATCCGTGGCTTTTTCTAGAAGATTCATCCTTGATTAAATTAATACCCATTAATATTTTAATTTTCCTAAGTTTAGACTTAGGAACCCCATTAAAAATATTAATGGTTTTAATAAAATCACTTCTAGGTGGAATTTCCCAAAACGCTTTATGAGTTCTTTGGAATACCTGTGCCTAAGCCTCCCTGCAAAATTTGAGGCTTAGAGCACATTTGATGCTACCACAAATCAACAAATATAGGACAAGGGCTATGATGTATACTTCATTGGAAGGAAGGCATATGTCAAACATTCCAGCTGGAAGAAGAAGAGACAAATTGGAGCTCGAAGCAACAAATTGTATAGATTGCAACTCGAATCTCCAATGGCACTGATAGGCAATAATCATAATGGTGAAAAGGAATTGAATGAACTATGACGTAGGTGAATGAGACACTTGCACCATGGAGCACTGAGGATGCTCAGAGAGACTGTTACAGGAGTTCCAGTCCTCAGTATTGAGCATGATGATGTATGCAGAGGATGCATACTAGGGAAATATGCTAAGGCAACTTTTCCCAGAAGTGACAACAAAGCAAGAGGCATGTTGGGATTGATACGCCTAGATATTTGTGGCTCGATGTCCACGAAAGCTCTTAGCGGTGGCGAGTACTTTGTCACCTTTATTGATGACCACTCTAGAAAAACTTGGACCTATTTCTTAAAGACTAAGGATGAGGTCTTTGATCGATTTAGAGAGTGAAGGCTCTTGTAGAAAACATGATAGGGAAAAAGATAGAGGTATTGCGTTAAGATAATGGTGGAGAATATACGGATAAAAACTTCACAGATTTCTGCACAAAGGAGGGCATCAAAAGAGAATGGATAGCTCCATACAATCCACAATAGAATGGAGTAGCGGAGCAGAAGAATAGAACAATTGTCGGGGCAGCAAAGGCTATGTTATATGACTAGGACTTGCCTAGATTCTTATGGGCAAAGGCATGCAACACAATGATGTATATATAGAATAGAACTCCTCACAGAGCATTGGGGAAGAAAACGCCTGAAGGAGCCTTCATAGGGAAAAAGCCAGAGGTGAGTCATCTTAGGATATTCGGAAGTGGCATATTGTCACATTCCAGACGAGAAGCGTAGTGAGTTGGATCAGACTGCAAAAAGGGGTACTTCGTAGGGTATAGTGAAACCTCAAAAGCATACAAAATCTACATTCCAAGCATCAGGAAAATTGTAGTAAGATGATATGCAAAGTTCATGGAAGATAGAGCTTTCAGAAAATCTCGAGAGATGCCAGTAGAAGATCAATCAATAGATGTTTCATTAGTTCAACAGCAGCAGGGGCAGTAGGAAGGACAACCATGAGGATAGATATTAGGATCGAGTACCGTAACCAACACCAATATTTCCTCAGGAGTAGGAGATCCAGGTAGTTCTCAGTAGATGGAACAACAGGAGTAGGAGGAGGATTTGATTGAGCCTCCCACCACTAGTGGTAGAACCAGCAGGGAAGTATCACAGACGCTGAGGAGTTTGTCGGAGCTCCTAGAGTTGACAAGAGGCAGTGTAGACAGCCTGACAAGTACCAAGCCTTGGTGGCACAGTTTGAAGAACCCTCCAGTTTTCAAGAAGCCGTACAACACCAAGTTTGGGTGGATGCCATGGTAGAAGAATACAGTTCTATCATGACGAATGATGTTTGGGAAGTGGTACTTAGACCAGAGGATAGATTAGTTGTAGGATCAATGTGGATCTACAAGATCAAGTACGCTATAAATGGCAGTATAGAGAAGTATAAGGCCAGGTTTGTGGCAAAGGGGTGCACACAAAAGGAAGGAATAGACTATGAGGAGACCTCCACTCCAGTAGCTAGATATACCTCTATCAGATCCGTTATATCCCTAGCAACTCAAATGTGATGGGAGATTCACCAGACGGATGTCAAGGCAACATTCTTGAACGGGGTGATAGAAGAAGAGGTGTATATAGAAAAACCCGAAGGCTTCGAGACTCACGAAAAGAGAACTCATGTATACAGGTTCAAGAAAGCCTTGTATGGGTTCAAGTAGGCACCCATACCATGGTATGGTTGGATTGATAGTTACTTGCAACAGTTGGGATTCATCAAGAGTGACGCTGATCCCAATCTCTACTATCTAATGGTGGAGAATCAACCACTTATTCTAGTATTATATGTAGATGACTTATTTCTAATAGGGTCATCTGGGCTCATAAAGGATTGCAAGAAGAATCTTGAAGCAAAATTCAACATGAAGGATATGGGGTTGATGCATTATTTTCTAGGGTTGGAAGTTTGCCAGAAGAATGGGGAGATCTTCCTTGGGCAAGGAAGATATGCTACAAAGATTTTGAAGAGACTTAGAATGCAGGATTTCCAGCCCCTGGCTACGCCTATGATCACCAGCTGGAAGAAAATAGATGCATCAGGAGACAAGGAAGTGGACCCCACCTTGTATAGACAACTCATTGGGTCGCTCATGTATCTGGTCAACACTAGGCTAGACATTTGTTTCGCTGTCAACACCGTTAGTCAGTTCATGGTGGAACCGAAAAGGGTACATTGGACAACAGCTAGGCACATTCTGAAATATGTGCGTGGAACAATCGAATATGGGTTGAAATACACCTAAGGAGATGACGTCAGATTGAGCGGATTCATAGATGCAGATTAGGCAGGTAGTTTAGTAGACCGGAAAAGCGCCTCCGGGTATTGCTTCAGCATTGGATCAGGAATGATCTCTTGGTTCAGCAGGAAGTAGAAGTCGGTAGCTCTGAGCTTAGCAGAAGTAGAATATATGGCGGCCATAACAACTACATGCGAAGCTATATGGCTTAGAAACCTTCTTGTGAGTTTGTTCAGGAAGAGGATGGAAGCGACCAATGTTTACTGCGATAATCAGAGTTGTATCAAACTCTCTGAGAATCCAATATTTCATGATCAGTCAAAACACATTGATATCAGATGTCACTTTATTGGAGACTGTGTTCACCGTGGGGTAGTACAACTACAGTGTGTCCCCACAGGAGATCAGGTAGCAGACGTACTCACAAAGGCTCTAGGAAGAGCTAAGTTCATCCAGTTCAAGGAGTAGATGGGTATGGTAGAGAACCCGTTTCAATAGCAGAAACAAATGGTTTCGCAGTTGCAGCAGTAATAGATGAGAGAGAGTTGTAGTGCAGATGCAGTAGTTGGCAGAAGTATGCAGGGACAACAACACCACAAATGCAACATTTCCGTAGTAGTTGGTGGACAAAAATGTCAGGCATCAACAACATAGAGGAAGATGATACAAAGTCAGGGTGATGCTTTAGTAGGGTGCATTACTAGAGCACATTCCTCGCTAGGAGGGAGTGTTGATTTCCGGTAGCATCGAATGTGCTCTAAGCCTCAAAATTTGTAGAGAGGCCAAGTCACATGTATTCCAGAATACCCAACAATCGTTTTGGGAAATTGCACCCGGAGACCGTTTTATTCAAATAATTAATTATTTTTAATGGATGCCTAAGTTTAAACTTAGGAAATTAAAATAATTAAAGGGTATTAATAAAACTGGGTGTGAATCTTCTAGGAAAAGACGAAGATCGAGTCAATATGATCTGAGCCATTGATTAGAATTTAATTTGGGCCGTTGATTATTCAACGAGAAGATTATAAGAAGGACTTCGATGGGCATTTGGAAAACACACCAGGCAGATACTTAGTTTCCCAAGTAGATCAATTGTCGCACTAGTTGAAGTTCGGAAAGAGGAAATTGAATCAGAGGGTGAGTTGCAGGTGAGAGAGAGAGGGTTCAACAATAGTCGAGAGTGCAGAAAACGATAGGAAGAGGCAGCGCAAAAGAGGGTGACATAGTGTGGCTAGCGTGAGGCAAGCCGATCCTCTCAGATGTCAGAAATTCACTGTGGAGTGGAGAAATTTGTTTGTAAAGTTTCTCTTGTGATTCTTTTTCTATTCTGCTATTTGTAGATTGTACATGAGATTTTGCTGAAGAATAATAAAAGAAACCCTCATCTGCGGCATTGATTTTCCCACATTGGGTTTTTCTGGGGACAATTGTCCAAAAATAACTGTGTTAATGTGTTATTGTTGTGCTAGTATTTTCCTTACATTTATTTTCCGCAGTAATTAATCTGTGAAGACTGTAGTGTATGTATTTCAATATTTGCCGTAGACAACTGCAAATAATTTGTTTCAGTAAATTAACAAATAGAAGAAATATTATCAGTTGCTACAATAGGATTTGGAATTTCCAGATTTTCATACTTCCTTAGTCTAACCAATATAATGTTGCCACACCATCACTTGTTTGGGGCTTTCGACCATAATGAGGGTGCACTATCTTTGACTTGGCATATTTCCCAAACCGGGAGGACCCACAAAGCACTCCACATATTGTCCTAATCGACATGACAAAGAGAATCCAATGATGATGGTTTACAAAGCAAATTCATTGGTCTGCTTTTTCAAAATCTTGAGCAAATGTGGGGTGTGATCATTTTCCAAGGGATCCAAACCCTAGAGCTAGGGTTTCATCATTGCATCATCTCTTCCATGCATAACATCATACTGAGGTTATCAATGATGATATCCTACACTTGCTTTGACATGAATGAAAATATACTCAAGACCTCGTGTTGGATTGAGACCATCACTAAAACAAAGGGAGTTGTTATTGAGGTGACAGTGGTGACACTCCCATTGTTGCACCTGATCTAGGTTCCCTAGTGAGGCTTTGCACTAGGATGCTAGATTTTGCTATAACAACGCCGTTGGTGCGATAGTGTTTTTCAATATGTTGACATCGTGATGCCAAAGTTTAGCAATGTTTGCAAAAGAAATAAATAGTTAGTAACCTTGAGTTTTTGATACCAAATTGATATGGATAGAGATAAAGCAAGGTGGTATGGTACTTGAAAAGAGTTTTCATGGTGAATGGAAACATACTTGTTCAAGGAATGTAGAAATTGTGTTCTCAACTTTGGATGATTGTACATGGGAGAAGAGCTCTCTTAAAGAGAGAAAATAGATTTACTTGAGATTACCATTAAGTCTCTTTTAAAGTACCACTCTTGTTACATGCTATGAATTACATCTCAGGATTTGGCAACTACTTTTTTCCATCACTATCTATATGTGTTATGTGTAATAGTATGAAATACAAATTCACTAATAAATTGTGCTTATAATAAATTCTTAGGAATAAAATATGCATTAAGCATTGATCAATCATTTATTGTTTATGTTGTAAGGTCTTCTTTGTTGCTTTATATCTACAAATCATAAAAGAATTCTTTTTCCATCATCACATGATTCATGATAGCTTAAGATTTTTTTTGAAGGGCATTTGTTTCTCAATATTAGAAATCTCTCAACAAGAAAATACATAGACTTTGTTTACTAAGAGTTCATTCTCATCGATCTTGCTCTCTTGCATCCATTTTGTATTATAATATGAAATTCATTTTGAAATTGTCTATCACTTTTTGCTTATGCATTCTTGGACTTTTCCTATTTAAAAAAGCTACTTCGTCTATCTCCTTATTGCCACGTTTCAGTTTGAAAGCCTTTTTAATAATTGCTTTTAAATTAAAAGTCTCTTCCAATATTCCTCTAGACTGCATTCTAGTTCAATTCTTGTTAAAAATAGAGAAGCCATATATTTTATTTTCCCTTGGATGCATTTTACTTGGAATCCAAGCCTACAATGAGGCCATGCAGACTTGTATGCAAGGATAGAAATATAAGGATATTCATGAACTATGGAAGATCTTCAGATCAACATAAAACATGACATTTTTTAAACTGTGTAATTCGAATGCAGCACATATTTTGGCACAGATTTCATTTTTTATGTATTCTAGATACTCAGCTACTTCTGGTAAAATAATTTGTTTGCTTGTATTAAAGTTTTCTTTTGTAAGACTTTTGGCATGCTTATGCTATCAGCTTGATAAGTTTTCATGTTTATTAGCATCATAAGTGCACATGAGACTGCAAAAGTGGTTGCACAAGAAAATAATATAATTTAGTTGGTAAGTATCAAGCATATAACTTTCAAACATTAATAATATACTTTTTTTCCTCGTGGGCAAATATGAACAGTTTATAAATTTTTAAAATAGTTTTCCGAATAGTTTGTTATGGCCAGTATGTGATAATTTCACATTTGCACAAGAATTCAAGCATTTTAGAGATAACATTTTGTTTATAGTTTTATTTTTATCCTACAAGTTACTTTGGCTTTTGCAATTATAGAGAAGATACTTAAATCACATAAATTTATTATTGTTGTTTTTTGTAGGTTATGATAGCCCCACTCCTTGCAAGGGCCAACTTGCTAATAGCTCGAGACGTAGAGTGGGCAAATCTTATGTTTGGTTTTGAGCAGGTGAGGACCTTATGAGTGGCATATTATAATTATACATCTAATAAATGTTTCCATTGGGTTAATTTTCACTTTTGATGTATAATTTCAAATTGCTTCCCAAAATATTAAATCCCTTGCAAGCCATATAAATAATTTTCTTAGTATATTTGTGTGTTCTGCTTACATGTTATTCCATGTCAATTCATCCTATGTAAGGTTCTTATAAAGTTGCAAGAGATCACATGTTTATGCACATGCTTGTTTGAGTCTCAACATATATATTAGTTGTGCATGGGCTTGCTTTAGGTTTTGAAATTATTGTTTAACCTCAATGTTACAAAATTAAAGTGCTTATAAACTAATTTGGAAGAAGCACTAATGATCGCAGAGTGAAGTGAAATGAAAAATTTGTTGATGTCCACTAATAACTATTAATTGTTAATTGGATTATAGAAGTAGGGCATAGATGAGAAAGAGAAGGTAGTGCTTTAAGCAACTAGCCAATACAATAAAATGAGAGCGATGTTTTAGTGCTTGTGTTGATTTGGGGTAGCATCGGATGTGCTCTAGCCATGAGAATTGGTGGAGAGGTTAAAGCACATGAGATCTCCAAGACCTAGAAATGGTTTGGGTAAATTCCACCTGGTTAGAGAGATATTAAAATAATTAATAGTTTTAATGGAGTTCCTATGTCTAAACTCAAAAAAATTAAAATGTTAATGGGCATTAATATAAAATTGGGTGAGAATGTTGTAAATGACATGGATCAAGCCAAATTTAATCTTAGCTGTTGATTAGAGACTTAATTTCGGTTGTTGAAGACTCAACAGGAAAACTATAAGAGGAGGCTTGAGGGTCAGTTGGAGATACACCAAGATTGATCAGTCAGTTCGATTTTTTGCAGTGGGGTTTGTTGAGAAAATTCGAACAAGTGATCTGAGTTGCAACGAGGGGCAATGAGTACATAGCAGATAGGTAGAGATAGTGCCAGAGGTTCAACACCGTGATTGAGGAGGCGACGCAGAGGCAACAGGAGCCACGCAAAGGCAGCTAGAGATTGCACAGAGGCTGAGGGGCCTGTGTGGGTGACATAGAAGACCAGAGCGCTGACACAGAGAGGCAGAAGGCTGATGCAGAGGGTTCTAGAGCTATGCAGAGGGTAGCAGGGCTGACGCAGAACCTTGGAGAAGCGCCAAAAGGATTTTCCTGGGGTAGACTAGTGCTGAGACGCTGAATATCTGCTTCCGAGAAGAGGTATTACCGTCGTGTAGAAATATTTGTTGGGTGAGTCGGTTTGGCACCCTAGTTGTACTCAAGAAAGCTACTTAATAATAAAACCCTCAAAACTGCTACACTGGTTTTCCCGCATTGGGTTTTTCCGGGGATGTTTGTCCAAAAATAACCGTGTCCCTTGTGTGTTTGTTTATTATTTCAGTTGATGATCTTTATATAAGTTGAGACTGCATTTGTGTTTATTTTCAATATTTATATGGATAAATAACTTGTTAAGGAATAAACAAGTAGGTGAGATAAACCAGATAATGCAGTAGGAATTTTTGACGTGTTAGACTCAAAAATTTCAACATGGTATCAGAGCATTGCAGATCACAGGAGGATTGAAGACGCCAACATAAGTCATAAATATTTGCAGCAGTAGTAGCTGTCCCGAGAGACAGAGCTGCTCGTAAGCAGAAAGCAGCAGAGAGGGAGTGACGCAAAGGGCCTGCGTCATCATTTCAAGCCAGAGAGAGGCAAAAGAGGCTCACGAAGAGCCACGTCATCCTACTCAATCAGTTAGGCTTGATGCAGTTAGCTAGAGGAGTGATTCAGCCTTTGCCGGATTGCGTAGAGCTGGAAGGCTCAATGTCTTTAGTTGTTGGGTTATAGGGAGCTGTGGGCAGATTGTGGATTACGAAGCTGGTGGGGTGTTGACGTTGTCGAAGTAGAACAGTACCTAACGGGACAAAACCAAGGTAGAGGGAGTCACTCCCTTGACAAATTTCTAGCCAAGAAATCCAGATCTGAGTTGCAGTTGCAAAGGGGATTAGATCGACAGTTGGCGAGAAGATTTCCAGCAGGGACATCGAGACTCAGATGGAGTCTAGGAGAGAATTTCCTGGAGGGAAGTCGAGAGTCTGAGGGAGTCTAGAAAAGGAGCGGAGATGGCAATGAATGGATTGAGGGATCAAGACAAGTTGGAAGGGGCCTCCAACTTTGTCACGTGGAAGGCTAGGATCTTGTTCGTTCTGGATAGACATCACATCAAGGGCTTCGCCTTGAGAACTGTGGCTATCCCAGTCGACCCAGCTGATAATGAAAGGTATGAGGATGCAATGGCGAAGACAAAGTGCATAATCCTTGATGGAGTCAATGTAGTACCACATATTGTTGAGAAGAACACGATAAAGGAGATGTGGGATACCTTGACGACATTGTATCAGGGCACTTCCGTGTAGAGGAATATGCTGTTGGAGAATCAACTGCGATTGTATTAGATGCAAAAGGGGGAGCAGATAGATCTATACCTCAACAGGTTACAAGAGATTCGGGACCAACTTACTTCCATAGGGGCCACACCGGATCAGGAGTTCATGGTGAGGATAGCCCTGAATGCAGTCTCTGAGGATTGGGAGACATTTGTGCAAAGCATTTTAGGCAGTGCTGATCTTCCAGGATGGGAAGAGATGTGGGCAGCGCTTTGCCAAGAAGAGATCAGACAGTTGACTAAGGTAGGAAGTAGCATCAAAGGAGGTAGAATCAAGAAAGGGGAGGAGAATGCGGCTCTGGCATCTGCGTGACAACAAGGGAAGAGGAAGAAGAAGGACATCTCCAAGGTGAAGTGCTTCCATTGTGGGGAGCTGGATCATTATGCAATCCAGTGTCCTAGGAAGAAGAATAAGGGAGAGGCTTTTGACTCCAAGGCAGCTCTGGCTAATGCGGAGAAAGAAGTCGAGACTGATGACGACTGTGTCATGAGTGCTCATGCACCTCTAGAGAAGAGGTGGGGAGACATCGAGCTGTAGTTAGGAGGACTACAGAAGATGAGGGGCATTATCCTTGAGGTACCCAAACTCTTGGATCATATCCGACTATGGGAGCCTTGAATGACAGTAGCAGGATGACAGATGTTGGTGGAAGCAAGATGCGGATGGAGCAACAAGGCAGTGCTAGAGTGCAGAGGTATGTAGTAGTGCAACGGGGGTTGCAGCAATGCGAGAGGCACAAAGGTGGTTGCAGCAGTGCAGAGAGGCACATAGAATGTTGCAGCGGTGCAAAAGGCACAGAGGTGCTTGTAGCAACGTGGAGGCAGTAGAGGTAGCACAGGATAGCAGTAGAGGTAGCTTCAGCATCAGGAGGCTTCTGGACTGACAAGGATGTCAGTAGTTGGGTAGATTAGTTACTTACTTCTCGGTAACTGAGTTGCAATGTAGCAGTGGCAGTGCTATGGACAACATGATGCAACATGTTGAGAGGGAGATGCAGTAGAGATGTAGTAGTGGTAGTGGCAGAGCCATGTGCAACAATACCTGAGACAACAGTCTAGTGGATGTTATGGAGCAGGCCAAGCATCAACATAGGTACCGTTGCTGGATGATCAGTGTGATGTTTAGTGGTGGAGCATTACTAGAGCACATTCCTTGCTAAGAGGGAGTGTTGATTTGGGGTAGCATCGGATGTGCTCTAGCCATGAAAGTTGGTGGAGAGGCTAAAGCACATGAGATCTCTAAGACTCAGAAATGGTTTGGGGAAATTACAATCGGTTAGAGAGATATTAAAATAATTAATATTTTTAATGGAGTTCCTATGTCTAAACTTAGGAAAATTAAAATATCAATGGGTATTAATATAAAACTGGGTGAGAATGTTTTAAATGACATGGATCAAGCCAAATCTAATCTTAGCTGTTGATTAGGGACTTAATCTTGGCTGTTGAAGACTCAACAAGAAAAGTATAAGAGGAGGCTTGTGGGTTAGTTGGAGATACACCAAGATTAATCAATCAGTTCAATTTTCTGGAGCAGGGTTTGCTGAGAAAATTTGAACAAGTGATCTGAGTTGCAGTGAGGGGCAATGAGTACATAGCAGAGAGGCATGGATAGTGCCAGAGGGCCAACGCAGTGATTGAGGAGGCTATGCAGAGGCAGCTAGAGACTGCGTAGAGGCTGATGGGCCCGCGTGGTGACGCAGAAGGCTAGAGAGCTGATGTAGAAAGGTAGAACGCTGATGCAGAGGGTTCCAGAGCTACATAGAGGCTAGCAGGGCCGACGCAGAGCCTTGGAGAAGCGCCGAAAGGATTTTCGTGGGGCAGACTAGTGCTGAGAAGCTGAATATGTGCTTCTGAGAAGAGGTATTACTGCCGTGTAGAAATCTTTGTTGGGTGAGCTAGTTTGGCATCCTAGTTGTACTCAAGAAAGCTGCTTAATAATAAAACCCTCAAAACTGCTGCACCGGTTTTCCCGCATTGGGTTTTTTCGGGGACGATTGTCCAAAAATCACTGTGTCCCTTGTGTGTTTGTCTATTATTTTAGTTGATGATCTGTATATGAGTTGAGACTGCATTTGTGTTTATTTTCAGTATTTATATGGATAAATAACTTGTTAAAAAATAAACAAGTAGGTGAAATAAACCAAATAATGCAATAGGAATTTTTGACGTGTCAGATTTAGAAATTTCAACATGGTATCAGAGCGTTGTAGATCACAGGAGCACTGAAGGTGCCAACATAATCAGAAATATTTGCAGCAGTAGCAGCTGTCCCGAAAGACAAAGCTGCTCCTAAGCAAAAAACAGCGGAGAGGGATTGACGTAGAGGGCCTGCATCATCATTTCAAGCTAGAGAGAGGCAGAAGAGGCTCACGAGAGCCACGTCATCCTACTCAGTCAGGTAGGCTTGACGCAGTTGGCCAGAGGAGTGATTCAGCCTTTGTTGGATTGCACGGAGCTGGAAGACTCAGTGTCTTCAGTTGCTGGGGCGTAGCGAGCTGTGGGCAGATTGTGGATTGGGAAGCTTGTGGGGTGCTGTTGTTGGAGCGGATCGATAATTGGTGGGAAGATTTCCAGTAGGGAAATCGAGACTTAGAGGGAGTCTAGGAGAGAACTTCCAGGAGGGAAGTCGAGACTCAGAGGGAGTCCAGAAAAGGAGCGGAGATGGCAATGAACGGACTAAGGGATCAGGACAAGTTGGACGGGGCCTCCAACTTTGTCATTTGGAAGGCAAGGATCCTGTCCGTTCTGGATAGACATTGCGTCAAGGGCTTCGCCTTGAGAGCTATGGCTATCCTAGTCGACCCAGCTGATAATGAAAGGTATGAGGATGCAATGGCGAAGGCAAAGTGCATAATCCTTGATGGGGTCAAGGATCATGTAGTACTGCATATTGCCGAGAAGAACATGACAAAGGAGATGTGGGATACCTTGATGACATTGTATCAGGGAACTTATGTGTAGAGGAAGATGTTGTTGGAGAATTAATTGCGGTCATATCAAATGCAGAAGGGGGAGTAAATAGATCTATACCTCGACAGGTTACAAAAGATTCGAGACCAACTTACTTCCATCGGGGCCACACCGGATTAGGAGTTCATGGTGAGGACCGCCCTAAATGCAGTCTCCGAGGATTGGGAGACATTTGTCCAAAGCATTTTGGGCAGAACTGGTCTTCCAGGATGGGAAGAGATGTGGGCAACTCTTCCCCAAGAAGAGATTAGATGGTTGACCCAGTGTTTTAAAAACTGTTTGAAAAAACCGGTTACCAGTCTGACCGGTCGGTTAGCAAGGCCGCCGGTCAGAACCGGCCAATAAACCCGGTTACACAGGCCCTATCGCCCATTTCCAG
>APFE030959954.1:149052-189337 GCA_000404065.3 Pinus taeda
TATTTTGTCTCTAATGGCTTGGAATCATGGTTTTACATCTTAAAAATAGTTTTGTTTCATTAAAAATTAATTATTTAATGTATTTTTTTAAAACCGGTTCGTTTAGACCAAACCAGTCCCGGTTAGACCGGTTCCGGTCGATAAACCGGTTCATTAGGTGGACTGGTCTGGTCACCGGTTCCAGTTTTAAAAACATTGGGTTGACCAAGGCAAGAAGTAGCAACAAAGGAGGTCGAATCAAGAAAGAGGAGGAGGAGGATGTGGCTTTGGCATCTACGGGACAACATGGGAAGAGGAAGAAGAATGACATCTCCAAGGTGAAGTGCTTCCATTGTGGGAAGCTAGGTCATTATTGAACCTAGTGTCCTAGGAAGAAGAATAAGGGAGAGGCTTCTGACTCCAAGGCAGCTCCGGCTAAGGCGGAGAAAGAAGTCGAGACTAATGACGACTGTGCCATGAGTGCTCGTGCACCTCTAGAGAAGAGGTGGAAAGACATTGAGTTGTAGTCAGGAGGACTACAGAAGATGAGGGGCAGGATCCTTGAGGTACCCAAACTCTTGGATCATATCTGGCTACAGGAGCCTCGAATGACAGTAGCAGGATGACAGATGTTGGTAGAAGCAAGATGCGGATGGAGCAACAAGGCAGTGCTAGAGTGCATAGGTCTGTAGCAGTGCAACAGGGGTTGCAGCAATGCGAGAGGCATAAAGGTGGTTGCAGCAATGCAGAGAGGCACATAGAATGTTGCAGCAGTGCGAGAGGCACAGAGGTGCTTGCAGCAACGCGGAAGCAACAAAGGGAGCACAGGATAGCAGCAGAGGTAGCTTCAGCATCAGGAGGCTTTTGAACTGATAAGGATGTTAGTAGTTGGGTAGATTAGTTACTTACTTCTCGGTAACTGAGTTGTAGTGCTATGGGCAACATGATGCAACATGTTGAGAGGGAGATGCAGTAGAGATGTAGCAGTGGCAGTGGCAGAGCCATGGGCAATAGTACAGGAGGCAGCAATGTAGTGGATGTTATGGAGCAGGCCAAGCATCAACATAGGTACCGTTGCTGGATGATCAGTGTGATGTTTAGTGGTGGAGCATTATTAGAGCACGTTCCTTGCTAAGAGGGAGTGTTGATTTGGGGTAGCATCGGATGTGCTCTAGCCATGAAAATTGGTGGAGAGGCTAAAGCACATGAGATCTCCAAGACCCATAAATGGTTTGGGGAAATTCCAGCCGGTTAGAGAGATACTAAAATAATTAATATTTTTACTGGAGTTCCTAATTCTAAACTTAGGAAAATTAAAATATCAATGGGTATTAATATAAAACTAGGTAAGAATGTTCTAAATGACATGGATCAAGCCAAATCTAGCCTTAGCCGTTGATTAGGGAATTAATCTCGGCTGTTAAAGACTCAACAGGAAAAGTATAAGAGGAGGCTTGAGGGTCAGTTGGAGATACAACAAAATTGATCAATCAGTTCGATTTTCTGGAGCAGGGTTTGCTGAGAATATTCGAACAAGTGATTTGAGTTGCAGCGAGGGGCAATGAGTACATAGTAGGGAGGCAGAGATAGTGCCAGAGGGCCGACGCAGTGATAGAGGAGGCAACAGGAGCCATGCAGAGGCAACTAGAGACTGCACAGAGGTTGAGGGGCCTGCATGGGTGACGCAGAAGGCTAGAGAGTTGACGTAGAGAGGCAAAAGGCTGACACAGAGGGTTCCTGAGCTACGCAAAGGCTAGCATGGTTGACGCAGAGCCTTGGAGAAGCGCCAGAAGATTTTCGTGGGGCAGACTAGTGCTGAGAAGTTGAATATCTGCTCTCGAGAAGAGGTATTACTGTCGTGTATAAATCTCTGTTGGGTGAGCCAATTTGGCACCCTAGTTATTCTCAAGAAATTTGCTTAATAATAAAACCCTCAGAACTGCTACACCAGTTTTCTAGCATTGGATTTTTCCGGGGACGATTGTCCAAAAATAACGGTGTCCCTTGTGTGTTTGTCTATTATTTCAGTTGATGATCTGTATATGAGTTGAGACTGCATTTGTGTTTATTTTAACTTGTTAAGGAATAAATAAGTAGGTGAAATAAACCGGAAAATGCAGTAGGAACTTTTGACGTGTCAGAAATTTCAACATTGTGTGCATTTTAGATGTATTATACAAGATAGGAAGACAAGGCATTTGTGGTAATTGTAGTCAAGCTAGTGTCTCACCATGAAGTCATGAAACTCAAGGTTGGGAAAGAAAGAGTTGGAGATAAGAGTTGTTGATGTGTTTTCTTGGTGTCTCTATTAGTCCACCCTTAGTCTAATTGACTATAATGCACTTGGTCATGTGATTGTTTCCAGTTAACGTTATTTGAAGGCCAAGAGGATGTGGTCTATGTCATTGCATTCGTGTTCGTGTTCGAGTCTGGCGACTTTGAAGTTCATATAAAGTTCGAGAGTTAAAATTTTGACGATAAAGTTCGGCATTAAGTTCAACATACAAAAATTTGAAAAGCAATCATGACAGTACGAAAAAGGAAACTAAGTTTTGAGAAATATGGGATAGCTAGTTAAGGTATTTATTTAATTTGATTTATCTTTCATCCTTAACATTTTCTTGTGATTTATATTAGGACATTATCATCATTATTTAGTTATTCATCATTAAGACAAATGCCAATAAGAAGATCACAATATAAACACAAGAACACCAGATGTAGGCTACTAGCCAGGGCCAAAACTTCTCCTAGAGAGGAAAGCCCACAGATATCTCTTCTTATAGAATCTGTTCAATGAAGACCTCCAAGACCATGACCCAAGATCAAAACCCCAAGTGATGAGCCAGGCAAATCCCAAAGAATATTTATGCACAACAAGATGGAAGAAACCCTAGTTCCTCCTTCAAAACTCACACGTGTGAGTAGGCAGATACAAAATTTGCTTCCTTTCCTCCTTAGTTGGCTTCCACAAAAATTCACTCTTCCTTCCCTTCTTCGCTAGATCAGATCTCCTCTAATTCTCTCGCTAGATCAGAGATATATTACTTGATGGATGTGTGTACAAATTCGGAGAGTGAGTTCCTTTATATAGGCTTTGCTTGAGGATGAATTGGGCCACCTTGGGCCGACTTGAAGAGGGTTGGCCGACTCATCACTTGGAGGCTTCTAGACAATACAATTTACATTTATTATTTTTCTTTCTTGTTACATGAGCTCTCCAAGGGCTAGTAGATCATGACCTTGACCTTTTGACTTGTCGACAAGAGCCCTAGAGCACCCAATGGGTGCTTTAACTTAGGACCACAACATGATGGGCAAGAAACCCATTTCAATTATAATAATAATTTTCTTTTACAAATAATTTTTCTTTTCTTTTTCTTTTGACAAGTACATCAATAATTACATCAAGTGATTACTCAAGTACAAATTATGAAGAGTGACACTAGTTACATTTCAACTCTCCTTAACTAGGGAGATATTCATAATTGACCACAAGTATAATGACAATACTTGCATTGAATAATTCTCATAAGAAGAGTTGGATTGGTAAGCCATCTTTAAGCATCAACATTATGATCAATATACAACCAACATTGTCAACATAGCAAGGCCTTGACTAACAAGTTCTATCTCTCAATAGAAGAGCAAAATGCTGGGAGGTTTTACGCGGGCCACCACACTACTAAGGTACATACCCCCATCCGGATGTTGACAAGATATGTCCTTCTAGGACCATTCCTGTATTGGATTTACACATCCTCAAGGAATTTCCTCTTCGACCACTCTTACCTATTGGATGCATTGTCAGATCCTCAACGAGTGTCGGTCACCAGACTACTTCCTATCTTGGATTCCAAATCCTCAAGGAGTATCTGTCTCAGATGCTTACCCAATCCTATGGACGCCATTCTCTCCTCATGGCCTTCATTAAGACTTACGACTGTTAGTCTTGGTCTAGTGCATGACACATGAAGTAGAGAACCATATCTGTCACTCCCTCTCAACCAAGGAGGAGCTCCCTCACAACTAGGGAGAAGTGTCCTTCATTAGTGACTATGATAGTAGCTCTCAAGGCTCTATCGTCATCGTCACACGTGCGAGCTTTCTTTGATCCTCACATAGCCCTCTATGTACGACATCATCATCATGACAACGCCCACCATCACTCTCCACATTACCAGTTTGCATTCGCTGCGTCTTCACGAACCAATCATCATAGTGCTCGAACATGGCTCCCTCTGAACATCTAGGAAGTGATCCAACAGGACATGATTATCAAACCATCTGCGACTTGCTATCATATCTGACATCGTGGTGTACATCAACTCCTCAGACTAAGTACCAAGGCAACAACCCAATGGAGTCATCATATCGTTTTTAAAGCAAATCTTCTTCATATAACAGGATCGTGCAGAACCTAATAATATATGATGTCATCATCAACATCATGGTCTTCCTTCAATCTTCATTAGAGTCTTTAGCAGAACATCTACAAGTCTTAGCCAATCATCTAGACTTGCTCCTTATTTTTCAAAATGAGGTCCTTCAAGCATCGACTTAGAGAAAGATCTTGTTGTCTAGTTGACTGTTATATCATGTTCATGATTCCTTCCGTATGCCGCTACTAATTCTTATCTTCCAAGCATCCACAGTCCCACGATTATATCATGAATCTATCTTTATACATTAGAGTGCCCAAGGACCCAAGGGTCCTTACAGTTCCCTTCTTCCATCATGCTTGCCGAAACAGAGGATCTGCTCATCCTTCTTTATTTATTTCTTGTACCTGCAATATTCATTGACAAGTACATCCAAGCAAAATATACAATAATAAAAGCATGATGTCAATCTGTCAATCTAGGATTACCATGAGATCTAGGTTTTTCAAGTGCCAAGCCTAAACCAATTTATTATCCTTATCTATTCATATTAGTTATGATCCCTAGATTGCATACGTACCCTAAAGACCAAGGGTTAGGGTTTCTATGAGGGAACAGGGTTAGGGTATCTATATGACTATGGTTTTACCAATATCAGTAAATTTAACTACAAACCCTAGATTCATACACTCAACCTACCCTACAATTTTTATGTTGGATCCTTGATAACACATGCCATACATACCTTTGTTGTAGTAACCTGTTATTTTGGATGCCATGGTTGCTTCATCATTTTTCCTTAAGGTGTACATCAACTCAAGATATTCTTTACTGCATTTATCTGCTTATCTTTTCTTGCTTCAAGATCAGTATACTACAATTCTTCTGCTTTTTCATCGGTGATGTATAGTTCTAGAGAACTGTCTGCAACGATATACCATATACCCAAGAATGGTTGTCGACAAAAACTTATCTTGTGGTTAACTACTGATGTAACGATAATCCTTTCCCATGATGGAACAAACTTCCTTCTTTCAAAAAATGCCTGTCACAATATTGTGACCCTACTTACAGCCATTTGGACTGCTATTTCTTCAAAACTGTTGCTTCTTTGCTTGCAAACTTGTGATGCAGAGGTCCCACAAAGTTGACTGCTATAGGTGCAACAATATTTCTTATACCCAAGGATTTTCTACATAGTGTTGACTTATAATGACTATCAAGTTATCAACAATCCCAAAACTATCCTGCACTTATGGTGTCACTGTCACAAATATGTGACCTCACCTTCTGCCTATTGTTAGTCCTTCTTTCAACGTGACAATTTTATTTACTATACCCTCGGATTAGGATTTTCAAAACAAAGACCCTTGACTATTTTTTTACAAGGCTACACTCAACAACGATTTCAAAAATATCATTACTGCAAATTCAAAATAGACGTACCCTTTCAATGTTACCACAGGTTGACTCATTGTTTGCTTGGATTGTCTCCTCACTGCTATGCACAGAACCTTTGTCTTCTTATGCCACTATCCAGGACTGCGAACAAGGTGATGATCCTTCTCTTATATGCGCAGAAACACTTGTGCTTCTTCTCTGGTTGTATAAGGGACTGTATGAGATGATAAGCCTAATGTGCCTTCGTTCTAGGTCTCCCTCATGCACACAAACGTAATAGGAGTCTCGACTCCTCTTTCTTGGTGACTGGTGCTCGAATTGAGTCCTTCTGAAATGTGTTTATGCTCAAAACAAGAGGAGAACCATCCTCCTTTTCTAGCCTTCACCTGCAGGATAATTATGCTCAGACCTCATGCACAGGTATAAAGAAGACTTTTATATATCTTGTACAGATGTAGGTTATGAGTTTCACTTGACAGTGAGACCATGCTTCAGAACTTTGGTACTTTTGTCTTATAGTCAAAATGTCCCTTCAACAAATTTGAACTTGGAACTAATATATGCACAGGTGTAGAAATGATCTTGGTGCCTCTTCTAATGAGGATTTTATGCATAGGACTATACCACAAAATTGTGGACCTTTGATAGAGGACTTGAGTCCTTTCTAGGGCTATAAATATGCCATTTAATACCACAAAAACTTTAGATTTTTGACAAGGGTTTTGGTTCTTTTCTAGAGTTCTTATGGTTGACAAATAGATAGGCCTTGAATGCCTTGCAAAACAGGAATAATCCTTCAAAACTCTAACAAATTTACTGATATATAGTGACTGTAATATACATACCAGAGATGCTAAAATGCTCTGATATTTCAGAGGTTTTGCAGGCCTTGTGATGCCACTTTTGACCTTCGCTCCTATACTAGTGAGTGTGGCCTCCTTAGGGCTGCTTGACAAGCCTTTTGTGCTTTACAAAAGTGCTCCTTATGCTTTCACTTTTTTAGAGTAGGTCTGGGACCTTGATATAGTGATTAATGGATAATGGAGGTGCCAAAAATCTTTGATCTGTTTTCCAGAAGGGTCGCACTTGAGAGGACTATTAAATTAGCCCTTAGATCCTTTGCACAGGACTTGAATGCCCTCCAACTGATCTTGCTTTTGCACTGTGTAATGTGACTTTGTCCATGTCATTAGAGGTAGAAAAAGTGCCCAAAAAATTGTTCTAGTTGCCTCCACAAATTTGACTTAGGGTTTTCTCTTTCCTTGAGAAGAGATGATGCCAAACTGACCTTCTTTCTGCCCTCTGTTCAAAGCCCTAACTTTGAAACCATGTTGAGAAATCTAGGGCAGACAGTTAGGGTATTTATTTAATTTGGTTTCTCTTTCATCCTTGACATTTTCTTGTGATTTATATTAGATATTATCGTCATTATTTAGTTCTATTCATCATCAAGACAAATGCCAATAAGAAGATCACAATGCAAACACAAGAACACCAGATGTACGCTGCTAGCCAGGGCCAAATTCTCTCCTAGAGAGGAAAATCCATGAATATCTCTTCATATAGAATCTGTTCAATGAAGACTTCCAAGATCATGATCCAAGACCAAAACCCCAGGTGATGAGCCATCCAAATCCAAAAGAATATCTCTGCACAACAAGACTGTTGAAACCTTAGTTCCTCCTTCAAAACTCGCATGTGTGAACAGGCAGATACAAAATTTGCTTCCTTTCCTCCTTCGTTAGCTTCCACAGAAATTCACTCTTCCTTCCCTTCTTCCCTGGATCAAATCTCCTCTAATTCTCTCGCTGGATCAGAGATATATTACTTGATGGATGTGTGTACAAATTAGGAGAGCAAGTTCCTTTATATAGGATTTGCTTGAGGATGAATTGGGCCACCTTGGGCTGACTTGAAGAGGGCTGGCCGACTCATCAATTGGAGGCTTCTAGGCAATACAATTTACATTTATTATTTTTCTTTCTTGTTACATGAGCCCTACAAGGGCTAGTACATCATGAACTTGACCTTTTGACTTGTTAACAAGACCCCTAGAGCACTCAGTTGGTGCTTTGACTTAGGACCACAACATGATGGGCAAGAAACATGTTGACCACTGAAGTGTACCCAAATTTTTTTTTGAAGACTCCATGCCCAAAGATGTAGCATATGCTTCATCTACCATCAGAGTTCACTATGTCATTATAGTTTTTTAACTCTACTTCTTCTCATCTTTTTTTGTTGTGCTCAAATTCCACAAGCCCTGCGGGGTCGATGTAAAAGTGATGTTAGTATGATGAGTTGAGTCATGTAAGGTAACTTGGGACCTTGTCATCAAGTGAGTTTACTCTGGGAGGGTTTTTTTTTCCACTTGGTTAATTATTAGGTCCTTACGAGGATTTAATAATTAATTGAGTTTTGCTTCCAAGCATAACCCCAAAGTCAGAGTGCGACTTGATGGTGAGGCCTTGGGTGAGTCCTAGTGTCTAGAGTCATTGTATATTACAATACTAGATCAATTGTAAAATTTCGTGGAATTTGATTAGGTCTAGGGGTCATTTTTGAAATGTTTTAAATTTCCCACAAGGCAAAAATTGGAATAAAATCCGAATGTAATATGTAATAAGTGATGTCTATAGAAGTTGTATGGGGTATGTGTGCTCAAAATTACCCCTCACCCTCAACTTTCTACTATGACTCACTTTGAGGGGTAAAAAATAAGTTCTAGACCCTCAAAGCCCACTTTTTCTAAGTTTTGTAGAAAATGTGGCAATAAATTAGCCCAACAATTAAATAAATTGGAGAAAATAAATATCCACACATGCTAAATGATGTGGAGAATTATCAAGGAGTTAAAGATGTGAAAATTTTTGAATCGAACAAGTTCGAAATCCTACTGCAGTAAACTGATTTGCTTACCTACTTGTGTTCCTCATTTAAAAAGTTATTTTCAGAAATATTAAAAAAATATTAGATGCAAATACACTGCAGCCTACACCAATATACAGATCAAGTACTGAAAAATAAATGAGACAAACACACAAAGGACACTTATTTTTGGACTAAACGTCCCCGGAAAAACCCAATGCAACAACTTTGAGGGTTTTCTGCTATTAAGCAGAAGTTCTAAATACAAATGTTGGTTGCCCTCTCGGCAAACCAGTGATAGAGAAATACAATGGTGGAGAACTTGAGTGAATTTTACCTCACTTCACCCGACAGATTTCGGCTGATCCGGCATCAAAACTGGCTAGCCCCCGCTACAATTGCATTGCCCCTTTGCAGTAACTGTGTGGGCCTGCATGGAGCTCTCTAAGGTTTCGTGTCAGCTCTTTTGCCCACTGCGTCATCTTTCCCCCGCTGTTTCGGTAGTTTTCGGCAGTTCTGACACTTTGCGTGGAAGGCAACTCTCTCCCTCTGCGCTGGCCCTTTAGGCTCTGCGTCAAGGCTGCATGGGCCAAGATTGGCCCAACGTCAACTCTCTTGGTTGCTGTGCTGCCTCCACAAGCTTCTCTCTGCCTCTATGTCTGTAATCCCAAACTATAACTGCCCCTCAGCTCCAAGATCTCCCCAATCGATTTCCCTCCTAAGAACTTCTCACCTCAGAAAATTGATTTCCTCAATCTCTTTGTGTCTTCTCCAACTGACCCCAAGCCTCCATTTATACTTTTCCTGTTGAGAAATCAAAGACGTTGATCTAATCTCTAGTCAACGACAAAGATTAAATTAGACTTAATCCTCGTCTCTTAGAAGCTCTTCACCCATATTTTCATAAATACTCATTAATATTTTAATTTTCCCAAGTTTAGACTTAGGAACCCCATTAAAATATTAATTATTTCAATAAAATACAGTCCGAGTGGAATTTCACCAAACGATTTCTGGGTCTTGGAGATCTCATGTGTTCTAGCCCCTCCACAAAATGTTAGAGCTAGAGCACATCCGATGCTACTCAAAAAATCAACACTCCCTCTTAGCGAGGAATGTGCTCTAGCAATACTTTCCAGCAGAAGTATCACACTGATCCACGACATCAGTCCTCTGCGCTGCTGATGCTCGGCCTGCTGCCCCTCATCCACTACACTGCTGCAATCTGTACTGCTGTCCATGACACTGCCACTATCACTGCTGCATTTGTACTCCAACTCCCTCTCAATATGCTGCATCATGTGCCCATAACACTGCCACTGCTAACTGTTGCATTGCAACTCTGTTGTTGAGAAGTAAACAATTGAAAAAGCCATCCAAAAGCTGACATGCTGGCCAGTTTGGATACCTCGTGACGCTAAAGCTACCTTTGCTGCTAATCTGTATTGAGCCTTTGATGCTATTGTGCTGCTGTTTTATCTTCTCCGTGCCTCTTGCACTGCTGCAACACTCCATTGCACTGCTTTAGACTTTGGCACTCTAGCTCTGCCACTGTTGCTTCATCATCGCTTGTACCAATTGACTCTTGTCATTCTGCTATTGTCATTAAGGGCTCCTGTAGCCGTATGTGATCCAAGAGTTTGGGTATCTTAAGGATCCTGCCCTCTTATGTAGTCCTTCTGACTATAGCTCAATATCGCCCCACCTCTTCTCTAGAGGTGCATGAGCACTCATGGCACAATCCTCATCATCCTCCTTGTCAACTTGCACTGGAGCATCCTTTGAGTCAGACTTCTCTTCTTTTCCCTTCTTTCGAGTGCACTGTGTGGGGAAATGACCCATTTCTCCACATTTGAAGCATTTGACTTGGATGTCCTTTTTCTTTCTCTTCTGCTGCCCTTGCTGTCTCGCTAATGCGAGCGCTGCATCCTCCTCTTTCTCCTTGAATCTGATCCCTTTGCTGCTGCTTCTTGCCTTGGTCAACCGTCTGATCTCTTCCTGTTGAAGAGCTGCCCACATCTCCTCCCAATTGGGAAGAGAAGCCTTGCCCAAGATGCTCTAGACAAAGGTTTCCTAGTCTTCAGTGACTGCATTCAGGGCAGTCTTGACCATAAATTCAGGATCTGGTGTAGACCCTATGGAAGTTAGCTGGTCATGGATCCCTTGCAACCTGAGAAGGAAGGGATCGATTTCTTCTCCCTTTTGCATCTGAAACTGTCCCAGCTGATTCTTAAGCAACATCTTTCGTTGAACGAAAGTTCTCTTGTACAAAGTGGTCAAGGACTCCCACATTTTCCTTGCAATAGTGTTACTTGAGAGCGGGAGCGAAAACGGGTGCTGGAGCGACATTTTCAAAAGCTCCCAGTTTGGGAGTGAATTCTGGAGCGCTTTTTATACTAATTTATATTATATATTTTGATACACGTATGTCAACAAAACATGTAAAATTATGAATTAGATATAAAAAACATAAAAAAAACATAGATTGAACCATATAACAACAATCATCTAGAAGTTATAATCTTCATCAACCACGTCCACAAGTTAGTAACATAGTAACATACAACATGTTGAGTCTTGTAATTCATCAATCTTAAAGTTTCAAGCTTTCATAATTCAATATATAACATTTATCATCATTGATCATCAAAGTTGTACTTGTAAGCTAAGTGTAACCATTACAACAAATAATATCTAACATGAAATGAAAGAACTTTCAACTTTCATGAAGCATCATATTCATAATTCATTACTAATGAGTTATAATTGCCAACTTCAAACTCGAATTGTCATATATTGTTTTAAAAAATATCATAATAAATATGAAAGAGTCAATAGTTATTAAAACTACTAGAAACTAGAAAAGACAAGTAAATCTATTATCTATTGCTTATGCTTGGGCCTCTTGCCACCACGAGAAATGTCTAATTTTTTAGTCTTGTTGGAAAATCAAGATCATTGTCATTAATATCACCCTCTAAGCATTAATATCTAGAAGTTTCTTTGCCATTCCCTCTGTATCTGTATAGGGATGTTTATCATTAATATCACCCTCTAAGCATTAACATAAGATAGAAAAAGCATAGCATGTCAAGTCAAGATGCGTATATTTTTATGAGGGTCATGATAGAGGAATTCGATAACCAATGTCACTAACATCAAGGTACATAGAGGGATTGGTGCTCTTGATTAAATACGAGTTCCATACCCTAATACATGACAAAATTCAATGGAAACAATGCAATCCTGAAATCCTAAAAAATTGATAAGTCTGTTGGATTTTGATTGAAATCTAAAATTCTACTTTCTCCATATGAAATCCAATGAGGTCGGAATAACTCTCAAACATCCTGAGTCATTTCATGGTAATGTTAAAAATTTAAGTAAAAGTGACATTCTCCTTGATCTTCATCTTCATCCTTTTACTTTAAGGATTTAACATTACCATGAATCACATATCAATACTAGGGCCATAGGCTTGATCATTAAGCTGCCTCACTCAAAACTTGTTTGTTTCTTTGAAAAAAATTTCATTTGGAACATTACTGCAACAAAAAAAATTGCAAAAAATGCTAAATGCTCCCAAAAAGGCAGGGAGAATTTTTTTAGGGAGCATGCTCCCGACCCACTCCCGAGTCGTTCCCGCCCGGAGCACGGATTGGGAGTGGGATCGAGGGGGGCGGTTTTCGGGAGTGATTTTGGGATCGCGCTTTCGACCCGCTCCTGAGTCGCTCCCTTCCGGAGCGTGCATTGGGAGCGGGATCGAGGGGGGTCGCTCCCCCGCAACACTGCCTTGCAGTGTCCTCAGCAATATGTGGGTTCACATGATCCTTGACCTTGTCCAAGATCATGCACTTCGCTTTAGCTTGAGCTTCCTTGTACTACTTGAGAGGATCAACATCAACGGGAACAACAACTGTCTTCAAGGCATAATCCTTAATGCGATTTTTATCCAAAACTGCTAGGATCCTGGCCTTCGAGATGACAAAGTTGGATGCTCCATCCAACCTGTCCTGATCCCCTAGTCCATTAATGACCATCTCTGCTCAAATGAATGTCGAACTGGTTCTCTTCTCCCTCTTTCGCTGCTGCACCAACATAACTCGAACCTGGATTTCTTTGGCGCTAGAAATCCTCTAAGGAATAAGCTCCCTTTGAATTTCGATTTCCTTCACAGAAATCCTTTTGCCAACCACTATCGAACCACCCCTCTAATCTCTCTTCGTTGCTACTCAACACTGGATCTAGATTTCTTGGCAAAAAATCTTCTGAGGAATTGATTCCTTCTACTTTGCTCTTGCCCCACTAGGTACTGTTCTGCACCAATAGAATCAATACCTCACCAGTAACTCCAGATGAAATTTGTGTTGTACCTCTAGCCACGACAACTGGGAAAAACGAGACTTAACAGTCTCTGCGCTGGCTTAGCAATCACTGCGCTGCCCTTTGCAGCAACAGCGTCACCCAATCAGGCTGACGCAGGCTTTGCGTGAGCCTCCCTTGGTGACTGTGTCACCCCTCCTCTGCTTTCTTGGCCAGAAACTGCGCTGTCTCTCGGGACAACTGTCTTTAGTGCATATTTTCCTTTCGTTGATGGCTTTAGTCCTCCTTGATCTGCAATCGCTCTGATACCATGTGAAAATTTCTGAATCGAACAAGTCAGAAATCCTACTGCAGTAAACTGATTTGCATTACCTACTTGTGTTCCTCATTTAACAAGTTATTTTTCAGAAATATTCAGAAAATATTAAATGCAAATACACTGCAACCTACACCAATATACAGATCAAGTACTGATAAATAAATGAGACAAACACACAAAGGAGACACTTATTTTTGGACTAAATGTCCCTAGAAAAACCCAATGCGGGAAAATTGGTGCAACAGCTCTGAGGGTTTTCTATTGTTAAGTAGAAGTTTTGAATACAAATGCTGGTTGCTCTCCCGGAAAACCAGTGACTGAGAAATACAATTGCGGAGAACTTGAGTGAGTTTTACCTCACTTCACTCGACAAATTCTGGTTGATCCGGTAGCAAAACTGGTCGGCCCTGACTACAACTGCGCTGCCCCTACACAGTAACTGCATGGGCTTGCGTGGAGCTCTCTAAGGCTCTGCGTTAGCTCTTCTGCCCACTGCATCAGCTTTCCCTGGCTGTTCCAATAGTTTTCGGCAGTTTCGACACTCTGCGTGGAAGGCGACTCTCTCCCTTTGCGCTGGCCCTTTTGGCTCTGCATCAAGGTTGCATGGGCCTAGACTGGCTCAACGTCAACTCTCTTGGCTACTACACTGCCTACACAAGCTTCTCTCTGCCTCTCTGTCTGTATTCTCGAACTATCACTACCCCTCAGTTGCAAGATCTCCCCAATTGATTTTCCTCCTAAGAACTTCTCACTTCAGAAAATCGATTTCCTCAATCTCTCTGTGTGTCTTCTCCAATTGAACCCAAACCTCCATTTATACTTTTCCTATTGAGAAATCAAAGACCGTGATCTAATTTCTAATCAACGACTAAGATTAATTTAGACTTGATTCTTGTCTTTTAGAAGTTTCTCACCCATATTTTCATTAATACTCATTAATATTTTAATTTTCTTAAGTTTAGACTTAGGCACCCCATTAAAAATATTAATTATTTTAATAGAATACAATTCAAGGGTAATTTCACCAAATGATTTCTGGGTCTTGGAGATCTCGTGTGTTCTTGCCCCTCCACAAAATTTCGGAGCTAGAGCACATCCAATGCTACCCAAAAAATCAACAAAAGAATGATGTGGACTCCACCATGGACGAAGAATCAAGGAAAAACATGTGACAAAAAGGGAAATCAAATTTTGTGGAGAAGGACCACGAGTTTCCAAAGACAAATAACATAAATTGTGGATGATAGCTCGAGTTCCTTGTTGAGTTGAGTATTTGGTGGAGATTTGATTGAGTTTGCTTGAGATGAAGTGGAGAGTGGTCTCCTACCTTCACTTCACACAACTACATGTCCCTCTCTCACTCCAATGAGTTCTCTTCAAGGATTGCGTGGGCCTCTTTAGAGGAAATCGAATGGCCACTTGGGAAATTCGAATTTGCATGTAGAGGCATTGGATCGTCACCCATTTTTCTTTGGATTGTCACCATTTGCCTTGGGATTGGCTCCCAAACTTCTATATAATAGAGCCATGGGCTCTCACTATGATTGATTTGTTTACGAGCTATTGTGCTTGGGAAAACTCTGCTCCTATGTACACTTGTTCTCAATTGCAATAAAAGACTTTGGGGTTGATTCATGAGTGTTGTTCAATTGGAGTATGATGATTGACTCATTATTCATATAATTTCCTTTGCTCATGGTTTGATTTATGTTATTTCCATATGCTCTTGTAGATTTGTTAATGTAAAGCTATCTTGCATTGCCAATTGATTTAGGAGTATGTTCTAGGTGTAAAAATCTTTAGTTATTTTCCAATAAATTTCGAGAGTTTTCTTATTATTGCTTATTTTCTAAATCTATATGAGACTAATGTTTGATTGAAGTTTTGTAGAGGAAAATCTTGTTGGATCTGTTGTTCTTTCAGATTGTACATGCACTGCGACAATGACTCAGGTTGGGGACTGTCACTTAGATTCCCAATCTCTCTGTTCTAGCTATCTCCCAACAATAGGCTATGGGGGGTAGTCCCTATGGAAATGTGAAGCCAAAGGACAAGTTGGAAACCAACAAGTCAGGGAGACACGATTGAGTGGCCTAGCTAGTTGGTTAATTCAATCAAGATTTAAGGATTAGATTAAATTCAAATTTGAGATCAGTACCTTATGGAGTCAATTTCTTGCTTATTATTAATTAGAGACCAAATAACCAGATGGACAATCGCTGCATAGGTGCCTCACTAACCTATATGTTGTGCAAATCCTAAGAACTAAGTGTGATGCAAGAATCTTTGTTACTTTTAGTTAGATGCCTATTCTAAGTAAGACCTTCCTCTTAACTGTTTTGAAACCAGTTTTTAGAGTAGGTTGTGGGATGGAAGCGAATGGGAAGCAAGCAAAGGCTTGATTAACGATACCTCCCCCTGTGTTCCAACCACCCGATGCCTCTGGTGTTGCAGAGACTGTGGCTTTGACGACTGCAAGGTCACCATTTTAACCACTAGAAAGGTGTTGAATCCGCCTCTGGTGTTGCAGAGACTGTGGCTTTGACGACTGCAAGGTCACCATTTTAACCACTAGAAAGGTGTTGAATCCCTCAAGCTAAATTGAGGAAGGGTGGCCCTAAATGTCTATCAACCAAGCTTATGCTTGGAGGTACGTTATTAGTGCAACTAGACTTAGAATGCTTATGCAAGAAGGATGAGTGACTTCTTGGATTAAGATTGTTTTATGTTTAAGTACTTAAGTTAAGATTAACTCTTATGACGAGAGTATTCAATGATGAATTATGAAACAATCTTATAACCAAAAAAATGCCAAATTATTAAGTGCCCATGCTAAACAATAATCCAAAAGATGCTTAACCAATGATAGCAAACTTAGAACACGAATCCAATTTTATAAATGACAATCACTTGAGACACTTTAAGATATGCCAATGACCAATGTTAAGAGATGCTTACTTAGAATGATGACCAATAAAACTCAAGATGCTAAGCAATAAAATTATCCAAGCTTCTCAAGATTATGAAGTAATCTCTTGATGGTGCTCAACACAAATCACATTTACTCAAGATATTCCAATGATGATTCTACAACCCAATTATCAATGAACTTATGCCAATGTTACTTAATGCCAACCAAGAAAGTTAACTAGCTCAAGATGCCCAAAGAAACTAGAATTATTCAACACCAAGTGATTTGAGATTAGAGTGCTTTAGTGAGTGTTATTATTAGATATGAATCAACTCACAACAACCAATGTGTTATTGCAACATTTAGAAACCAATTTGTTATAAAACCATGAAACAAGAATACTTATGATCTATAGAGCATGAGCAAAGAGAGATCTTATGTTACTTGTATCCCAGTCACATTAATTATTAAACTTTTAGGACAGCAGCAAGTAAATCACTCTAGATCCAAGGAATGACAAGCATGTAAGAATTCAATATGATCAATGTAACATTAAGTGACTTACCAATGTGAGATTATGAGTTTTTTAGCCCTCTTAAGATGTAGTATTCAAAATATATCAGATCTGATCATACTTTCTTGCAGAGATGTCAGTCACCAAAATTTGAAGATTTATGCCAAGAAGATTAATACCCAAGACGCCAAAATGTTGTGACCATATGTCAGATATTACACCATTCAGTTTTATGCCTCTTAGATATGTTCTTCAGAAAAATATCAGATCTGATTTCATTGATTATGTAGAGATATTCAGTCAAAAAACAAGTAGATCTATGTTCAATAATCAATGCCCAACTTACCAAAACACTCGTAAATTTTTTATCACGAGTTTTTTAGTGTACTTAAGCAATTTATAGGTGAATTTCAGAGCATTTCAACATGAATCTTATCACTATTATGAATAATTCAGAGAGCTGTAACAAGCAACGAGGGAAAACGAGGGTTTAGAGACCAAAACCTAGGCCTAAGGCCTTGAAGATTACTTGCCCAAGTTGAAAACACCAAACTTGAGCCGATTTCTCCTTGCAAAACCCAACAAAATATTCAGTTTAACAGTTCAGAGATGGATTGAGGGAAAAATAGGGCCAAAAGAGGCTAACGCTAGGCCTAATAGGGTTAGCGTTGGGCTGGGAAAGGCCTAGCGGCTAAGGAAAAGGGATAAAAGGGGGAAAGGAGAGGGAAAGAGGGAGAGAGGAGGGCCGTAGAAGAGAGAGAGAGGGCTGAGGTTGAGAAAAGGCCTAGAAAGGTCCACGACAAGCAATTAGGGCTGCCATCCAAGCTCTAGGAGTGAGGTCGAGGCCCTAAGGGCTCATGGCTAGGAAAAAAATGGCCTTAGGAACCCACAACGGAGGCTAGAGAGAAGGCCGAGGCCCTTGAGGGCTTACGGCTAGCCTCTAAGAGGCTAAAAACACTGACAAGGGGCCTCAAAAGGCTGACACAAGGGGTCAGAGGGCTAACGTTGGGCTTGGAGAAGGATGCTGGGCCTTGAGACCCTAAAAAATTTGCAAACCCTTGCTTGAAATTTTTTTGTTTGCTTAAGATCTTCAATTCCGCAAAATTTCTTCAATAGCTGGGCTTGCAAAAAATTTGAAGACTAGATCTTACCCTCAAGGGCCTAGATTTAGCTCTAATCCAACTATTTTTCTTTGATCTCACTTATGCAAATTTATTTACAATAACCCAAAAACCCCAATATATACAAATAATTTCAAATCCCTAAAAACCCCAACTGCAAAACAAGAGTTTGAATAAAAATAATTTACAAAATATTTTATACAAATTCTATTCACAAAATGTACAAGTATACAATGCTTAGAGAGATTTTGAGAGATATTTTAAATTTTTTTTTTGATAATCGCTAGATGTGTTTCGAAAAATAAATGCAAACTACAACTTTAGCGAAGTTAGAAAAACAATAAAAATATTTAAAGTCCAAACAAGGCCAGCCCGTGCCCATAGTTTGTGAACTTGGAGCCCAAGAGCTGGGGAACCTACAAACACTATATAATTCTTCAAGCATAAACTATTAGAACAACAATGAATCGAATCATCTAAGATAAGCCCAAAACCTATCAATAAAATGTTCCTATCATCTACAATGAAATAATGATTTAATTTAAAAATTTAAACACAATATATGAATGCTAGTACTCAACACATAACACAAATCAGTAGAACATAGATAGCATGAACTTTACCCCAAAGTCTTTATTATGATTAATAAAAAACATTCCCAAAGGGACAATAGCTTTATATCAACTTTTCTGCAGAATGACATTAGTCAAACATCAGATAGCATAAGACACAAATGACCTCTAATTTATAGATAAATCTTCCAAGTGAAAAATAACGACTAGTTGGCTTGATCCCCTTTCAAAATAATCTCGGCTGTTGATAAATCTTTGATGATTTTTTAATCTCTACCATTGAAATAATTATTTTTGAGGAATTTTCGAATTTCTCGTTAAACCCCTTTTTTATTAGCTCAAAAAAAAATATTTTGAGTTAATTTTCTAAAAAAATTAACATTGACTTGACCACCAAGGCCCAAGGGTCCATTTTTCCTTGAAAATTTCCAATATTCCCTTGGCGGGGGACCTCCAAAAGTTAATTTCTTTACGACCCATGAATTTTTCCACTTGGAGAATTTAATTTCTCTAGCAATTTAATTTTGACTCTAATTAATTAATTTTTTGGCCTAGGATTAATTTTATTTTTTATCAGAAAAATTAATTAGTTGACACTTGAGGGGATTAATTATTTTTCCACTCTCTAATATTTTAGCCATAGTGCCTAAGTATGAGGGACCACGCACTATAATATTTTTTACATAATTCAACCTTTAAAGAGAGAATACCCATTCGTTATAGACCCTTAATTAATTTACCCAATTTTGCGATACAATATGATATAGTAGATCAAGTGACTTGTAATAAAATAATTTAGTCAATTAGCTTAAATTATTCCCAAATCACTTTTACATAAGATTCGACTAAAACACTAGGACTCTCCTAAGACTTTGATGATAAATTCCACCCTAGCTTTGGGGTGAGGTTGGAGGGAAAAACTTTGCCGATCATCCGTGTTTAGAAACACAAATGAATCACTGAGATGAAAAACCTCATAGGATGAAATTTGTCGCCAAAATAATAGGCTTACCTATGTTCTTACATACATACACAATCTTACTAGCATCATTTACATTAAACAATTTGTAGAATGGGTTTACAATGACTTAAAGTGCTGATAGCTGATTATCTTGATCCTTTGAAAAAATTGGTACATCTGCATCCTTGGGACTTTGATAAAATGTGTGCAACATGATCAAATATCAAGCGTGAGGGGAAGTCTTTGGAGAGAGCAACCCACTGTTGACACATTCCCCAAGGAGTTCTCATTGGTTCTTTGAATTCCATAGTTTATCTTACGAAGTGATTTTCTTTGACATAGTTTGTATACAAGAAAATACTTCATAATTTAAACTCTTTAAAAAATTGTACTCATTGATATATTTAGCTATTTAAGAACATTTCCCAAACTAGGCAAGTGATGACGTTCACTCCCATCACTTGATTTGGTTTTGTATATTATTTTGTATTATACTTACATGCTCTTTTACACTAATTTTGTCTTAGTTTTGTAGCTCATAATTGGAGTTTTGACACAAGTCTTTTGAGTAAAGACTATTGAACTCTAACTAGTTTTCTTGTAGGACCTCTCAAGCATCCAAGATTTATTTCAACGAGGCTATGGACACTAGAAGGAGCTGCAAATAAGGATAGGTCGTAGGCCTTTGTGGAGATTGTAATTTTCAGATTTTAACAACTCTTTATTGGTCCTTGAGGTTGCTATTGTTGGAGGGATATTATATCTATTTATAGCTCCAAATCTTGTACTATTTCCCTTCATCTTTGGGTATTCCTCTAAGAGGTTTTAAATCCATTGTATTGTCATAATAAAATGTCTCTTTTCTTGTGGGAGCTTGGGTTGTTACCCAAGACATCCTTTTTCCTTTTTTAGGAGGATGATTTTGTGGGGGTGGATTTTTTGCATCTCTTCTAACTTCCCCTTTTAACTCATTTTTCATGCTTTAAAATTAACACAACCTCACCATCACATTTCAATTTCTAAGTTCAATTTTGCTACAAGTTACAGTCGATGCTTTCCCTTTCATTCTTGCTTTGAAGTACAAGTTGATATTTTTTTTTAGAGCAACTTAATTCTTACATGCAAGTATTTGGAGTTACGTTGTGTTGGAATTTCTAAGTCTAACTGTTAGAAATCCTTCATATACTTTTTGATTTATTTTTGCCAACTTGTTCTGTTTAATTAACAAGTTATTTACCATGCAAATACTGAAAATAAATACAAGTATATGCTCAACACATTACAGATCATCAATTGAAGGAAAAACAAGCACACAAGTGACACTGTTGTTTTTGGACCAATGTCCATGGAAAAACCCAATGCGGGAAAACCGGTGCAACTATTTGAGGGTTTTATTACTAAGCAGTTTCAAAATACAACCTGGGTGCCAAACCAGCGCACCCAATAGAGAATGATCTCGGTAGTAGAACCTCTCAATCGGAGACAGATATTTCGGCTAAAACCCCGGATGAAAAATCCCACAACTCTCAGCTCCAATATGCCCCATGAAATCTCCAGCGTCTGCCTCTAGGGACTGCGTCAGCCTCTCTGGCCCAACGTCACCCGAACTCGCCCTACATAAGCTTTTGGAGGCACTTCGTCGGCCTCTAGAGCCTCTGCGTCACCCACAATGCCTCTCTTTGGCACTGCGCAACTCCTGGCTGTCTCTGCGTAGGCCCTGAATGGCTCTGCGTGCCCTCTAGCTGGCTTTGCGTCCCTCTCTCCTGGCTTCTGCGCTGATGCTCTTGGTACCCTCTCCGCCTCTCTGCTTTTGTATTCATTGCCCCTGAGCTGCAACTTTGATCACTCCTTCAATTTCCTTAGCAAGCCTTGCCCCAGAAAATCGAATTCTTGATCAACTTGGTGTGTTCTCCAAGTGACCCTCAATCCTCCTCTTATACTTTTCTCGTTGACAATTCAATGGCTGAGATTAAGCCCCAACGACTAAGATTAACTCTGGCTTGATCCATGACTTTTGGACCCTTCTAACACAGTTTTAAATTAATTCACATTAATATTTTATTTTCCCAAAGTTTAGACTTAGGGACTCCATTAAAAATATTAATTATTTTAATATCTCCCAAACTGTTTAGAATCTGCCCAAACCATTTATGGGTATTGGAGATCTTATGTGCTTTAGCATCTCCACCAATTTTTGTGGCTAGAGCACATCCGATGCTACCCCAAATCAACACTCCCTGTTAGCGAGGAATGTGCTCTAGTAATACTCCTCACTGAGCATCACCTTGACTATTCGACATTGGTCCTGGTGTTGATGCTAGGCCTGCTGCATCATGTACTGCTACCCATGGCCCTTCCACTACAACTGCTGCATCCGTACGACAACCCCTCTCATCATGCTGCCATAGCACTGCCACTGCTAACTGCTGCACTGCAACTTGGTTACTGAGAAGTAAGTAACTGATCTCCCAACTTTGACATCTCTGTCAAGCTAGAGACACCCTCGATGTTGAAACTCCCTCTGTTGCTGACAAGTGCCCCTTCTCTGACCTCTACGCTGCTGCAACAACTTCATGCATCTCGCACTGTTGCCTCACGTTGTTTTGGGAATCCTGCACAGTAGCTCCCTGTGTCACTCCATCCGCATCCGTCTCTACTGACATCCGCCAATACTGCTACTCCTCTTTGGGGCTCCCGTGACAAGGTATAATCCAAGAGGCTGGGTACCTCGAGGATCCTGCCCCTCATCGTCTGTAGTCCATCTGACTACAGCTCGATGCCTCCCCACTTCCTCTCAAGTGGCGTGTGAGCACTCATGGCACAATCATCATCTGTCTCCACTTCCTTCTCCGCCCTTGCTGGCGTAGTCTCGATCTTGGAAGCCTCTCCCTTGCTCTTCTTCCTCGGACATTGGCTCGCATAGTGACCCAGCTCCCCACAGTGGAAGCATTTGACCTTGGAGAGGTCCTTCTTCTTCTGTTTCTCCCGCTTTCCCTCAGATGCTAGGGCAACATCCTCCTCTTCCTCCTTCTTGATTTTGACCCCCTTGCCGCTGCTTCCCGCCTTGGTCAGCCTTCTGATCTCTTCTTGGCGAAGAGCCGCCCACAGTTCCTCCTAATCTACAACGGTTGACCTACCCAGTATGCTCTGGAGAAACACTTCCCAGTCTTGTGAGACTGCGTTTAGGGCCGTCCTCACCATCAATTCTTGATCCGACGTGGCCCCTATGGAAGTCAGCTGATCCTGGATCTCCTTCAATCGACCGAGGAAGGTGTCGATCTGTTCTCCCTTCTGCATCTGGTATGACCGCAACTGATTTTCTAGTAGCATCTTCCTCTGCACGGAACTATGTTGATACAATTTTGTTAGGGCCTCCCACATTGCATTTGCTGTTTCCTTTTCGGCAATATGTGGTACTACATGGTCCTTGACCTTGTCAAGGATGATGCTCTTGGCCCTCGCCATTGCCTCGTACTTGTCGTTCTCAATGGGTCAACTGGGATCGCTATCGTCTTCAAGGTGAAGTGCTTGAGACGGTTCCTGTCTAGAACAGATAAGATTCTGGCCTTCTAGACTACGAAGTTTGAGGCTACGTCCAGTTTGTCCTGGTCTCTTACTCCATTCACTGCCATTTCACTTCTCTTCTACTTCCCTTCTGGAAGTTCTCGGTGTGACTCCCTTTGAGCCTCAATTTTCCTCTTGGAAAACCCTTTGCCAATGTCGAGATGCCCCCACTTCGATCGTTAGTGCAACTGCACCACTGATCTGGATTTCTTGGCTAGAAATCCTCGGCAACAACTACCTCCTCCTTGGTCTTGCCCTGTTAGGTACTGTTCTGACCACAGTACCCCACCAGCTTCACTCCACAACTTACCCACAACCTCCTATGCCTCAACAAATTGAAGGTTAGAGCTTCTATGCTCTGCGTAATCCCGACACCAGCGAAATCCACACCTCCTAGCCATGGGCGTCAATCCTTCCTGATTGAGAAAGATGACTGGGCACTGCGTAGGTTAGGTCTACTCCCTTCTGCCACTGCATTGATCCTCCTCCCAACTCAAACTTGATGACGCAGGCACTGCATCACCCCTTCCTTGATGCTTCTCCGATAGGAACAACTTCTGTCACTCGTGACAGCTGTTTCTGCGGCTGCTGCTCTGCTCGGCTGATTCCTTCAGTTATCCTGTGATTTGCAACTACGCTCTGATACCATGTTGGAATTTCTAAGTCTAACTGTAAGAAATCCTTCACGTACTTTCTGATTTATTTCTACCTACTTCTTCTGTTTAATTAACAAGTTATTTACCATGTTAATACTAAAAATAAATACAACTACATTCTCAACACAGATCATCGATTGAAGGAAAAACAAGCACACAAGTGACAACGTCGTTTTTGGACCAATGTCCCTGGAAAAACCCAAGTCGGAAAAACTGGTGCAGCTATCTGAGGGTTTTATTATTAAGCAATTTCAGAATACAATCTGGGTGCCAAACCGGCTCACCCAATAGAGAATGATCTCAGTAGTAGTACCTCTCAGTCGGAGACAGATATTCCGGCTAAAACCCCGGATGAACAATCCCACAACTCTCAGCTCCAATTTGCCCCATGAAATCTCCAGCGTCTGCCTCCAGGGACTGCGTTAGCCCAACGTCACTCCAACTCGCCCTGCATCAGCCTCTAGAGGCACTGTGTCAGCCTCCAGAGCCTCTGCGTCATCCACGCTGGCTCTCTCTGGCACTGCGCAACTCCTGGATGCTTCTGTGTGGGCCCTAACTGCCTCTGCGTGGCCTCTAGCTAGCTTTGCGTCCCTCTCTCCCGGCTTCTCTGCTAATGCTCCTGGTACCTTCTCTGCTTCTGTATTCACTCCCCCTCAGCTGCAACTCTGATCACTCCTTCGATTTCCTTAGCAAGCTCTACCCCAGAACATCGAATTCTTGATCAACTCGGTGTGTTCTCCAAGTGACCCTCAAGCCTCCTCTTATACTTTCATTGACAATTCAACGACCGAGATTAAGTCCCTAATCAATGGCTAGGACTTTTGGACCCTTCTAACACAATGTTATATTAATTCACATTAATATCTAAACTTAGGGAGTCCATTAAAAATATTAATCATTTTAATATCTCCCAAATTGTTTAGAATCTGCCCAAACCATTTTTGGGTGTTGGAGATTTCATGTGCTTTAGCGTCTCCACCAATTTGCGTGGCTAGAGCACATCCGATGCTACCCCAAATCAACACGTCGTAAGTTTAATTTAATTGCTTAACAATTTGCTTTCTTTGGGATACAATTGCCTCACTATAGGCTCATTTGTTATTTTGATCACTTATTTTCCAAGCATACTTTACATGCAAACATTGTAGTCTTAGCTCCATATCATTTAAATCTTGCTTAAGTTTATTGTTCATTGACGTATCATTTACTTGGCGCAAACTTGCAAATTTTATTTACTTATGAAGCTTATGTTTATGTGTCTTGAACAATTTTGAAGTTATATCATTGTGAACACTTTCATTTATTTGAGGCAATTTTCTTTTGCAAGACATCAATACACTTACTTGCATCAATTTAATTCATTTTCAATTTACTTTGAGCACTATTTCATTTACATTATTTGAAGCATTGCAAATATCTCTTTAGAAAACTTACTTGCATTACATTTAGGCATTTTTAGCATAGTTTGCATTTTAAATCAATTAACCTCCAAGCATAAGCTTGGTTGACAGACATCATGGGGAAAAGACTTTCTTGGAAAATTCTTCCAACTGGTACGAAGTAAGGTAAAGAGTGTGTGACCTTGCAGTTATGGAGGTGGCTTGTCCCCTTGTAGAAACGAAGGCACATGCTAGCTCACAAGGCTAAGGGGAAGGGTATCATTAACGACACCATCGTGTCCTTAGGCCCTCTTTCTTATAGTCACCCCAATTTTTACCCTTTGACAAGAGTTCAAGAGGAAGATCTCTCACCTAGACTAGGCATTTAGCTTATAATTAACCAAGATAATTGCATCTAACATTAATTAAGTGCATATCATATTAAATCACTTTATTTTTTCAAGCTATTTTTCTTGCAATTTATTTATAAGCTTGTCATATGAAAATGCCTTGAATTGATTATTTTGTAATATCTCATTAGGCAAGTACCATATCTTTCGTTTTGCAAGTGAAGTTTTAGCTTGTTTCATTTGCAAGTTATTTTATATTGCTTCTTTACATGCTTTAGAATTGTGAATGGTTATAATTTGGAAGCATTTCTTTGAGAACAATTTTAAATCTTGCAAGTGATATCATCTTTTTCTAACATCTATTTGATTGACATGGTTACTTGTGTTTCACTTTGAAACATTTCATTTCTAGAGAAAACATTATTTATTTTGAAGCAATATTGAAGGCACTGGTTTTATATGCTCATATTTTATTTATGTGTTGATGGTTATTGATGTACATTTCATTTCATATTGCTCATTATATTTGCTCATAATCTCAAGTAATCCAAATTAATCTTGACATCTCCTAGAAACCTCACATCACCTTTTAACTTGGCTTTTCATTTAGGGACCACCCCCCTTAGCTTACCTAGGAGAGAGCTTAAACAGAGGGAGTTGGGAATAGGTGACAACCCCATCTCTTGATTTTTGCCACCAACCACACCTTGTGGGGTTAAGGGTTTTTCTCACTAACTTAGGTGTGTGTGTAAGGCGGAAACAACAACAAAACCCATTTCAATAATGATAATTTTCTTTTACAAATAAGTTTCCTTTTTTTTGTTCTCTTTTTTCTTTTGAAAAGTACATCAATAATTACATCAAGTCATGACTCAAGTACAAATTATGAAGACCGACACTAGTTACATTTCAACACTAAGGGGCAGTGTAATTTTAGAATATCTTATTAGATGGAAGAACCTACCAGAAGAAGACACCACACGGAAAGGATGACGAGTTTTATAGCATCCAAATTTGTAATTGCTTGAGGGCAAGCAATTTGAGGAAGGGAAGGTTATAATGTTTCCTCCAAATTGATGGGCTAACGGAGGATGAAATAATTTATTTGATCCAGTAGGCTATAGCCTTGATGAAGGGGTAAAAACCTAATTTTTCCAATCTTGGGGCAACATTGTGCAAAACTTGGGTTGGCTGGGGCAAAAAGACCCAAAATTGGGGTTTGCACTTACAACCCCTCACATTTGGGAGCCCATAGAAAAAACTATAAATAAAGGAGAGTTGAAAAGAAATTGTCATCATCACATTGGATCAATTTCATTGTTTTCTTGAGCTGTGGCTTAGAGGGATTAAAGATCCCTTTTTATCTACTAATTGCAGTGGTGAAAGATTCCATCCTAGTTAGTAAACCTATCTTTATTTTGTATTATGTTCCGGCAAACAAGGAAGCTATCTTTTTGGAGGACAACAAATTCTTTGGTGGGAAATATGAGGCAAAGATAATCGAAATCATCCTGAGACTAGATGAATTCCCTAGGGTAGACCCAAACCCTTCTAAGGCAAAAGGATGAACTTTTTGAGGCAGCCCGAAACCCTTCTGAGGCAAACAGTATGAATTTCTTGAGCAGACCAAAACTTTTCTGAGGCAAACATGCTAGAATTCTTGTGGCAGGTTGAAAACCTTCCAAGGCAGATAAGACAAATTTCCCGAGGTTGGTCGAGAATTTTTGGGACTTGTTAACCACTCAAATTGCATTTGAAGAGATGTTAGAGATTCGATGGTCAAAGTAAAATTGAAGCATTCCAACATCATCAAAGCATGTCAGAATTTTAGTATTCCAGAATTTCATCTGCTTCTCATCATTTTGTATTCCAGATTCTGTAACCCAGCGGGGATATTGTAAAAATGATTCTAGTATGATAAAAAAAAGAGTCATGTAGAAGGCCTAGGTAGCTTAGGACTATACTAGCGAGTTCTCTCTAGGGAGTTTTTTTTCCTTAGCTCATTATTTGTGTTTTTCAACACTTATAATTGGTTAAGTTTTTCTCCCAGATATACCCCAAAGCTAGAGTGTAGCTTGATGGTAGAGTCTTAGGTGAGTCCTAGTGTCTAAAGTCGATGTATATTATAATACTAGATCATTTGTAAAGTTTGGCGGAATTTGGTTGAGTCTAAGGGTAAACTTTTAATTGTTAAAAATTCTTTGCCAGACGAGATTTTTACATAAATCTTGATGGAAAATGTAATAAGTGTTGTCTATTGAAGGTGTAGGGGGTATGAGTACTCAAAATTAGACCTCTACACCTCAACTTTCTATATAGACACACTTTGAGGGTCAAAAGATATGTATTTACCCATCAAATCACATTTTTCCATTTTTTGGCAAAAACTGACAAATAATTAGACAAAAATAAAAATGAGAGAAATAAAAATTCTCTCCAAGTGGAAAATGATTAAAAAAATGAAGAGGACTTTCCCAAAAAGAGAGTCATGTCAAAAAGTGATGGAATCTCCACCAATCAAGGAAGTTAACCACCAAAAGAAATTTGATGGTCCAAGGAAGAAACTAATGTCCTAGCAAATCACATTTTTTAAGGGAGATGGCTCAAGTTGGTTAATTTGAATGAGAATTTTACGACGAAAAAAGATGGAAAATATTTTTGAGTGGTCCAAATCACTCCAAGATGGATTTATCACTCTACCCAGCCACTCTGCCAGTCAAAACGACTCTATTTCCTTAAGATTTGTGTAGGATCAATGAAGGGCTACAAATTTTTTTGGCTTGGATCTAGCCGTTTTCACTTGGAACCTAGACATTTTCCATTTTGAGGGGATATCCTCTCATTTTTTTCTATAAATTGAGCTCTAATCTTCTCATTGTAACATCAATTGAAAAATCAAGCTACTAGATAGCGAAGATCTGCGAAAGTTTGTCCTCAAACATTTTTTGATCTAATAAAGAAGGCTTTGGGGTTACATGCTTTGTGGTGTTATTCTTCTACTCTTTATGGTAATAATTTTTTGATTTGTTGTGCTTAATATTTTACTTGTGCTAGACGAATTATTAGTTTCATATGCCTTTGGGATTAATTTATACAAGTTATCTTGTGTCATTTTCTGGATTAGAGAAACACACTAGATCTAGAAGCGCTAATGGGTTTTCGGTTGAACCCCTAGTCTTCTTTTTCATTTTGCTATCCAATCCCTTGTGATCTAACAATATCTTTTGGAAATGTGTAGAGATATTTTATTTTCTGAATCAGATCTTGAGCATTTGAGGAAGTTTTCGGTTGAACCAACCAACTCTTAAGGGATAAAGGTTGAAGAACCCATATTGAGTCTCCTCAAAGGCTTATCAAACGATTTTCATTGAAAAAGGAGTTTCTCTACCGTAGCTTGCAAATATCATTAATATTGATTCAAATCTACTTATTTATACGAGATTTTATTGTTAGATCTAGCTTTTGAGAGCTTTTTTTTGCTTGCAAAAGAGCAGAGGTGTCCTCATACTCTTGTTGCTTGCACACTTGTATTTTTTTGTATATATTCTAACCCTTTTGTACATATATTTCTCTTGTATATTTCTCTTGTATATATTTGGATCTCCTTTTATATGCTTGCGTAGATCTGAAGGAAGATTGAAGGTTTGGCTTGGAGATCTCTCTTAATTTTTTTTCTTGCGGGTGGATGCTTGAAGATCAAAGAGACAAATAATATTTGAAGTTAAAGCCTACACTTTTTCGTTGGTCAAGCTATCACACTAGGTTTCTGAGGATCATTCAAGTTCAATTTTGAAGAGAGGAATCGTTTGGAGGATTGTGAATCAAGATCTATATGTTTTGAAGCCATAGTCCTCCTAGCTACAAGCATTTAGAGAGGGAGTCTCTCTTTCTCCCACGCAATCTTTTCTTGAAGCTTAAAAGTCTATATTTTTGAGCAAAATATACTTGGAGAAAAGCATATTGCCTCTTGGGGAGGTCTCCCATTGTAAATTTCTTAAAATCATTGTAAATAATTCTCATTTGTATTTTTGATCTCTTAAGGAAGGGTATTGGATATGTTGTAGCATTTTTTGGTTTTGATAAGATAGAATAAATTAGTCAAAAAATACATAAAAATATTTTGAAAAAATGTTAAGTTAGGATATGGACATAACAATAGTGAATAAAATGTTAGTAAAATATCTATATATATATATATGTTTTGATGATAATGTCCATATAAAAAAAAATGTTAAGTTAGATGTCCTAAAAAATGAAGACAAAAAGAAAATGCTAAGTTAGAAAGAAAAGAAAACAAATAAACTCTGAAAGTGAGCAAGTCTAAATGCCACTACTCTTTTTCTGTAAAATAATGGTTGTGTGCAGCTTGTTTTAAATGCCACAACCCATGACAATCAAATAGTTTAATCTTGACTGCTTCATGCTTTAAATTTGATGTTATATTTAGAGAATAAAGATCTGGCCAAACTGTTTAATCTTGGCGGATCAGTGGTTAGGTAGAGAATAATAAGGTGCTCATCAATTTAATCTGAGCCCTTGGAGGTTATAAGGGTAGATTTAGATAGTTTGCTTTCGTAAAATAAAAAGAAAGGAAAAGGGTTTGCTAGCTTAAATGCACCCATTAAGTAAAGAAAAAATGATAGGATAAGCAAAGGGTAAGTAGAAGAAGGTTGCAAAACATTTGATGGTTCATTGGACAAAGGGTACATTATCATCTTTTACCATATGTTTCTATGTCAATCATGCAATTACACAAAGCAAATGAAGGACTACTTTACTAATTTCATCCCCATTCATTCCTCTATTTACTAATTTCTCCTTTCCTACCTTCATACATTCATATTCATTCATTTTCCACAAAAGACCCCTTTTCCTAAGGTCAAAAACCTTTTTGCCTAGGAAAAGTAAAAATCCATGTAAAATCCCTTTTTACATGAAAAACCCACAAAAATATGTTTTACCCTAAATATTATGCATATATGAAAAGCAAATAACTCATAAAAAGCATAATACTTAGTGAATTTTCCTTTTTCGCATATATTTACCCTTTTTCCGTTCATATTCCATATTAACACTAATTATAGTATTAAACCCCTAAAATTTCCTTTTCCCGTATATTATTAACTCTTTATTAAAATATCTCGAGAACCTTAGTTTTATAATAAAACTATGTATTTTCATATCGCATCGCAATATTGGCGGATTGCAACCTTTCAACGTCCATCCACTTTCCCTGATTGCGATATGCGATCAACAATGGACCCGGACCTGACCAAATATATATCATATTTCATAGCCATATCGCATCCGCCTTTGTCGCGAGTCCCGGCTAAAGCACATACCTTCCGCCATTGTGATCTTCGATTGCGATGGAGACTTGGACCCAATCACATATCATATATGGTTTATTTCCATGTCGCCTCCGACGCCTATCACATTCCTTGCGATGGGCCGTCCTTTGCTAAACTCCGATTGCGATATGCGATTAGCCCGGACCAATATCATTATCTGCCCGACTTAATAAAATTTCAAATCTGCCATATGTGTTTTGCAAAGAATTTCTTTGTTAAATCATTTTTTATTATTTAAACGAAGAAATAACTAAACCTTCGTTTAACCATAAAAACATCGCTAATCTAGGTTTTTAACCATAATAAAGCCATTACCGCCATATTTAATCGTTAATACCCTTCGTACTACTCTTTCGCTCCACCACCGTCCGATCTAAGCCATTCAAATCCAATGGCCCTCGGCGATTTCGGGTTGGCTCTCTGTACGGGCATTACCCACCCGAAAAGCGGTTTTTCACCGTCCTCTCTTGCTACATGTTAGGCTCATATTGTATCGGGTGAACCCTTCCCAAAACCGCCTGCGCTTCGTAAGTGGTGTGATGAAAACCGCCCCTCGCAAAACGACAAAATGGTTACTGTTCATTTTTGGGCCATCATTAAAAAAAACGTGTTTTTCCGTTTAAAACGCCTAAATCGTCATTTTGCTATGTTTCGCCTATTTTATATAGCAAACCTTGCATAAGCCTCTTCGACCAATTAAACCATCATTTTACCTTCCGATACGCTATGGACTCCTTCCAATAGTCTTTCAAGCTCAAATAAAGCCATTGAAGACCTCCTTTGACAACTATGTTGATCCAGACTTAAAAAGGAAGGCAACAAATTACAGAGATAACCATATACACAAAGATGCAGCGGAAATAATACTTCATTTCATTAATGGAAGATACTGAAATATGCTTACAACCAGAAATGGAAATAAACCAACTAGGGCGATGGTAGCTTATCTCTGAGAAGAGATGTGTGGCTACATGCCTCTGAACTGTGTTACAATGAGGCTCGAAGGCCTATTTATTGTTGAGAAACAATGGAAAAACCCTTCACATTCCAAAACCTAACCCTGGAAGATGAAACGCCAAATTGTGGGCCCCGTTTTTGTGTAAGTTGGTACATCAATTTCCCGGGGTCGCGAATTGGTCGTCTTATCTCCGTTTGACGCGCATGATAGCCCGTTGGAAAGATCTCTCCGAGGACTACGACGGGAAAGACGATTTTTAGTCACGAAAAATCGCTGGCGGTAGATTTCCAAAAAAACGTCGTTTAGGGCCTCAAAATGGCTCCGGAAGTTTAGGACCCGAAAAACTGCTAAAAATAGTAAATTGTGCTATAATTAAGGAAACTGAAAAAAACTGCACGAAGCACTTAGAGGGGATCCAAGTCGAATTAGCGGGTGGCCACCAATATCCACTTGGATCACCGTGTCTCATCTGTGATGAAGAACATTATACGAGAGACTACCCTCATCATGCAGAGGTTGCAAAAATTGTCAAAGGTTCCCAAACTCCTGCTGTCTTAAAGGATCCTCTTCCAGCTCAAGACAGTAAGATGATAGGTTTGTCCTCCAGTGCCAATGAAGAACCCATATTGTTGATTTCCCATGTTAGGATTGCGACTCGATCGCAAGATTATGGCAGTAAAAGTCTTGTTGATGGTAAAGAAGCAGAATCTTCCCATTCGAACCCATCAGCCTCAGCTCCCGGTTCCGATCCACTACAGATCGAGAAACCTAATCCAGACTTAGTAATCAAACCACCCGCCAAGGGTATACTTCGAAAGTCTGCTTTCAATCCACATGCGAGAGCAGCTCAGAACTATAATATTGTTGAGGATTTAGTTGTTTCACCCTCAGAAATGTCAGCTTTGGAAGTGCTGCAATCCTGTCCAGCACAACGTAAGTTACTTTTGTCGGCTATAGGAGCTGTTGACGTTCAGGACCCGAACCTTATAATCTTCGATCTAGAAAATAGTGCACCACGCTTACCTCATCAGATGGCTGTCCAGATTCCAGTGATAGTAAAAAACAGACCTGTTCATAGGACTATGATTGATGAGGGAGCTTCCACGTGTATTATGTCGATACAGTGTTGGAGATCGCTTGGTTCTCTTTCACTAAATCAATCCCCAATGATTCTAAAGGCCTCTGATGGCCCTGGGTTCCATCCTTTCAGCATTTTACAGGATCTACCTATAGGGGTTGAAGGTAAAACCGTTAATCTAGATGTGGAGGTGGTTGATGCCCCTCTGGATTACAACCTTCTCTTGGGTTGTAGTTGGTATTACGCTATGAAAACTGTTGTTTCATTGGTCTTTCGCTTATAAAGTTCCCTCATAATGGAAAAATCATAACCTTAGACCAGTTGTCATACTTTTCATCTGACCCATCCTCTGCTGAGAGCATTCAGCACGTTGGTAAAGTGACGATCCCTTATAAGGATGTTGGAGTAGGGCTAGTTAAAGATTCTGGTTTACTGGGCACTTTTCTTTTTCCTCCTATCAATGCATCGTCTTCTACTGCAACCATTCATATGATTTCATCATAAACCATTGTAAATGATGATCCTTGGATCATACCTTCTGAATCTGAGATAGACTCATTTGGTACTTTTATGCCTTTGAGTCCGTTTGAACTTGCGTATCAGACTGTTCAATTATTTTCCGATAGAACATCAACCCAAATCAACTTAATGAATGTGGTCCATGAGGAATCACTTTCGACATCAAACTCAGATTCAATAACGTTTTCGGAAATTATTCAAACAGATGAGCAAATTCGTGAAATCCTATGCGTCGATGAGTTACCATGGGAAGAACTTCATCACAGATCTTCATTTTTACCCGAGAGCGATCGTTTTGAAAATGATTTTTCATCAATTTTTATGACTGAATATGTTAAGGACACTCAGAATCCAGTGAAACATCTTGATTCCGAGTTAAACTTGGGAAATATTTCTCGAACTATTCCCCTTGACATTTTAGTTAAGCCTGGAATTGTTGAAAAAGTTCATATAGGTGCCTCTTGTACGAAAGATGAAATTCAAACAAATAAAGACCGTATTTCAAGAATTTCGCGATGTGTTTGCCTAGTCATATGAGGAAATGCTAGGATTTGACCCAACAATTGTAATTCATGAAATCAAAACCTACCCGGACGCTAAACCCGTTCGTCAACGTTTGCGTCAGATTCACCCAAGAAAAGCTGTTGCGATTAAAGCAAAAGTTGAAAAATTACTCAAAGCAGGTTTCATTTATCTGATCCCATTAATGGATTGGGTATCAAATATTGTTCTTGTTAACAAAAAACAAGGGACAATCAGAATATGTATCGATTATAGGGACACTAATTGAGTATTTCCAAAGGACAATTACCCTACTCCCTATATCGATCAAATCATTGACGATTGTGCCGGCAGTGAAATTTTCTCCTTTATGGATGGCTTTTCCAGATACAATCAAATCAATATTCTACCTACTGATCAACCAAAAACGACATTCATTTGTCCATGGGGGACATTTTCTTATTGAAAATTACCTTTTGGGCTCAAGAACGTCGAGGCAACTTTTCAACGGGCCATGTCTTATGCTTTTCATGATATTAAACACATTGTGCAAACCTATCTCGATGATTTTCCTGCTCATTCATCACATTGAGTTGATCATCTCGTCCATTTAAAACCAATTTTTATGAGATGCAGGCATTATCGGATTAGGTTGAATCCCCACAAGTGTGTGTTCTGTATTGAAACGGGTCGGTTACTGGGGTTTGTTGTTTCGAAGGTTGGAATTCGCGTCGATCCCTCGAAGGTTGAAGCCACTATCAAATTTCCTCCTTCTTCAAGTCTTCGCCAACTCCAAAGTTTGCAAGGGAAAGCAAACTTTTTACGTCGATTCATCCCTAACTACACCAATATCACAAAGGGCTTTACCCAGTTGTTGAAGTAGAATACTTCATTCTTTTGGGACGAGATAGCTGAGAAATCTTTTGATGCGCTAAAACACACATTGACCCATGCACCACTATTGCATCCTCCCAACTACAACCAGGACTACTTCTTGTATCTCGCCGCTTCCTATTCCACAATCAGAATGGTGTTAGTTCAGGAAGATGAATTCGGTACTGAACATGTGATATATTACCTTAGTCTCACGTTAAATCCAACTGAGCTAAAATACTCACATGTGGAGAAATTGGCATTGGCAGCGGTTCAAGCTGTCCAACGTTTTCGTCATTACATTTAACTACGTAAGACTACAGTTATTTCCTATTGCAACCCTATGATCTATATTTTGACCAAGAAATTGTTGGGGGGCAAGTACTCCAAATGGATTGTTATCCTGCAGGAGTTTGACTTGGAATTTGAAAAGTCTAAGTCAAAGAAATCTTTAGTTTTTGCGGAATTAATGTGTGAATTCCCGCGTGCTGACACGGAAACTGTGGTGGAGGAGCCCATTGCGGACGAATCCTTGTTTCTAATCAGCACTTTAGATCCGTGGTACGGTGATATCATCATTTATCTCCAAACCCAATCCTTTCAGCCAGATATTTCACGATCAGACCGTCGAAAATTACGATTCCAGTCCCAACAATTCAAAATTATTGGAGATACTCTTTATCGTCATGGGGCAGACTCTGTTTTTCGACGATGTTTGACTCATGAGGAAGCTGAAAGGGTCCTCAATGACTGTCACTCTAGAGCGTGTGGTGGTCATATGTCTGGGTATGCCACTGCCCAAAAGATATTGCGCGCTGGCTATTTCTAGCCGTCTATGTTTAAAGATTGTATTATTGCGGTCCGAAAATGCCACAACTACCAAATTTTTGATTGAAAGATGTGCGCTCCACCTGCTCCTCTTCACCCTATCATTGTCATTGGTCCTTTTTCCAAATGGGGTATCGATTTTATTACATGTAACCCTCACTCGGTTGGGGGGCATGCATATATTATCCTTGCGGTAGATTATTTTACCAAGTGGGCCGAGGCGATGCCTACATTTGAGGCAGACTGCAAAACGGCTATGATTTTCGTATTCAATCATATCATTACTAGGTTTGGTGTTCCACAAGTGATTATCACTGATCATGGGTGTCATTTTTGAAACATTATGATGACTGAACTTACAAACCAGCTTGGCTTGCGTCATGACAGTTCAACTCCTTATTATCCACAAGCTAATGGCCTGGTTGAAGCCATCAACAAAGTTCTCGTCATCATGATCTGACGAATCATTGGGATTCATCTGTCAAATTGGCACAACATGCTATTTTCAGCGTTGTGGGTGTATCGAACCTCAATTAAAACATCAACAGGGTTCACTCGTTTCCAACTAGTTTATGGTTTGGAAGCTTTGTTACCTATTGAGTGCGAAATCTCGTCATTGCGAATGGCCATCGAGTTACTTCCAACCACTTTTGAAGAGGAAAGACATTTGTTATACTTGGCTCAACTAGATGAGAATCGTCGCGATGTTGTATTAGCGATCGAATCTCATGCCAACGTATTAAAGCTCAGTATGATCGAAATGTGACCCCTCGAAATTTTTCGGAAGGAGATCTAGTCTTATTGTATGATCAAGCAAATGATAAACTAGGCGTTGGAAAATTCGTGCCTATGTGGCATGGTCCCTATGTTGTCAAGAAAAAGCTAGCGAAAGGGGCCTATGAATTGGTAGACTTTGACGAGGTCTCTCTAGGTAAACACAGAAATGGTCTTTACCTAAAGAGGTATTATGCTTAAAAATGAGCGTGGAGATTTTTCTTTTAGTTAGGTTAGTTTTTCCTTCTAGCTGGTGTGTTTTAGATTTAAAAGTGTGCTTCGCTCAGAGAGTGAGTTTTTTGTCGTTATTCCTGCTTATCTTGGTTTTACGTTTGATGTCGCAGATGTCGGCACCTCTCCAAACATACATTGGTTTTGCTGATGGTGCTTGTCGTAGTACATGGAATATTTCTTCCGCAGCTTGGGTTATCTATTCGCCCTCTGACGAGTTGGTATCTATGCATGGGTAAGCCTCGGTCAAACAACAAACAACATTGCAGAGTATAGTGCAGTGATTGAGTTATTATCTGAATCTATTTCATTTGGGATTCAGAGTTTGATAGTGAGGTTAGATTCTGAACTCATTGTATTTACAGCTTAATAGAGTATACGCCATTAGAAATCCAGTTTTATTAAGATTATTTTTGAGAGTGCGTCTCTTGGAACATGAATTTGACTATATTGAATATCAGCATATTCCAAGATCTTTAAATACATTAGTAGATGCAATTGCTTCTCAAATGTTAAGTAGACATGTGTAATAATCATACAAGTAAATTTAAAAACATTCCATAATATGTTTAACAAGACAAGCTGGTAATAATGATATCATATATAGGAGTGTGTCAAAATAATACATCGTCCTCGACCATAGATTGCAAAACACCTTATGATCGACAAAAATGATAAGTACAAAAAGCAAAAATGTCATACGTGACTACAATAGGCGATCATCCCATCACTGGTGATGATCTTGATACGAAACCACTACACGGGCCACCTTACAAAGGAACCTCCTAAAAGGTCCTGGGACTCTAATCACATAACGCTGAAGTCGACAAGGGATGTTATCTATACTGGTCTCGGGCATGTCCCTTGTCAGACAATCTAAATGGCTCTCCAACTCAGCCAAGGTCTCTGCTGATTTGTCCTATGGGGCTGGAGCCGGTGCAACTGGTTGTTTCCTCTCGTAAGGCCGGAGAGTGGCTGGTCGCCGTGGGCCCACATCTACATTTGAAACATTTTACTATCAGTTTTGGGACGATATAAAAACAACAAAAATTCAATTAGGAAAAATGTTGAAAATGATTTTACCTACATCATCCCATTGCTCTCCTGGCAGAAGAGCCATGTCTGGGTCTCCACGAAAATCAACCCCAGCATAAGGGAAGTCCTAAATAGCAAAAACCTGGTTTTCCAACCATTGGAAATACTCAGGTTTGAACCGAACGACCTCGGTCCCCTCATCAGTATGACGGGCCATAACTACAATCCATCGCATTAGTTTGGGTTCTGGAGGAAGCCCAGCTCCAATAGTAAGGTGCTGTGGGATCGACATCGGAACCCTCTCCAGGCCAAAACTCATAACTATAGCCCCATGACCAAAGGTCTTTAGCTGTCCATTTTTGGCCCTGGTCAGTTGGCCCTTCACATTGGCCAACACAGCATCACACCAGTTGAAAATGGTGCCTCGAAAGCAATCAACTGCCATCCACATATGGGATCCGGTGGCAATGTGTAGCGCTACACTGCCGCAGAGTCTGGTAACTGTGAATGTTATAACCATGAGTTCAGGAAGGGATATGGTTTTGATATCTATTCCTTTGTCCCGGTTCTCGACATTGCAAAACTCTAGGCAGAGGCTCTCGACAGATTGGCCACCTGCCCTGGGCCCAAATAGAGTCAAGTGTTCACCCCTCCTGGCCAAACCAATCAAGAAGTATATATTAGCTGGCTCGATTTCGAGCTGGTGTCCACCAATAAAGAAGCCCTAGTCCTGTATACTCCATCTATCAACCAGCCACTGCAAAAAGTCCACCTAGGCCCTCATGCCAGGTATGGCCCAGAACTTGTACAAGCCACATGCCTTCAATGCATCGATCAAAGGTTGATGATTCATCGCGGCGAGGTCCACATCCTCGTGCTCCCATTCTTTCCAATCAAGCATGATCTATATCCTACAAGCAACTAAAAGGGTGAATTAGAATATGAAAAATTGATTTCAATGGGTATTTTTTGAGTTAGTTAGGTTTTTGTAAACCTATGCGCGGGTACGCACTGCCTTGTTAGGGACAGTGCGTGGGGTCTGCACCTTGCCTTCACGGCAGGTGCGTACCCCCGAAATTTTCCGATTACAAAAAAGTCGGGGTACGTAGGTCCCCTGTGGTAAACCTGCGAGCCCCCACGCGCGGCTTTTTAAACCGAAAAACCTCCTAAAAACAAAAATTAAACCCTAAAGAAACAATTTCAAACGGACAAAAATAAAGAGTAGAATGATGTGGATTACCAAGAGGAGACGACCTTCGATTTCGATAGACGGATTTTCCGCAATCTTCATAGGAAGTTTCTGGTCAAAAGCCCTTTTTTCTCAACCAAATCTCAAATGGTAAAAATGAATGGTAAAAATTCTTTTTTATATGTTTTTTGGGTAAATAAATTCTAAATTTGTTTATGTTTCACTTTAAAAAGGCGTTTTTTGCGACATTTTAACCTATTATTAAACAGGTATGAGTAATGTTTGAGTTTTTGTTCAGGATAACGGATTTTAAGGCGAAATCAGTCATTTTCAACAAAAAACCATTAGAGTCACCTTTAAGCTCTTTTCTGACTCCTAAAACATGAAAATATTACCGAGTTTTTCTTTTTAAGCTCGTTAAAATGGAACTAAAAAGACGGTCCTCTTATAGCTCCTTTCTGACCGTAAAAACACGAAAAGATTGCCGGGTTTTTGTCATTTCAAATTCGATATTGGTCATAAAACGATGTGCCATTGATCGCTTTTTTACTTTTTCAGATCAGAGACACTAATTATGAAAAGTACTCCTTGGTCGTAAAAGATCAAGCGGTTCTCTCGAGTATTATTTTATACTTTTTTCGGGCTTGGGAGACACAAATTTACGAAAAAGTCAACCCTGGAGTCTTCTTAAGTTTTTTCAGACTCTCTAAAAATGAAAAACATCGAGTTTCTCGTATACTGGACTCGTTAAATTTCCACAGTAAAGGACCTGTTCAATTAAAAATAGGAACGGACCACTCCTTCTTAGGGTTTGAATTTAAACTATGTTGGACTCATTCGAGTGAGCTTATAATCAAGCATATGTTATCCTCCTCAAGCTTATAAAAAATAAAGAGGTACTTGCCAGAAATGGTGGGGGAATAGAGAGAAAAATGAGCCTATTTGTCATACTTTGTAACCACTCTTGAACACGACACTTTCATTCACCTGGGTTGGGAAATCCTTTACCTAACAGTTGATCAAACCAAATTGAAAGTCTTCACCCAGTTTCTGGGTATTAACTTTGGGTCAATCGTCACCAAACAATTTGTTGTGTTGTTATGTGTTCAAGAGGTCAGTGTGAATAAGCCATTCATCTGGAAAAATATCTGTCATTCCATCTTGACCATCCCTGAGTCAGTCCTTGCAACTAAATTTCTTCAAACTTGATCTATGATTTCGTTTCGGGGGCTTGCCTATGACGGATCGCTTTCTATCAACTTTAGTTCTTTATCTAGAAAGATGATCAAGAGATCGCCAGTACCTTGGGATCTGCATGCCTCAATGGCAGATTTCTCGTGTTCAACGATAGGTCACATCATTGACCTTCGATTGAAGGATTCCCTGACATGTTCAACATCGACACATCTTATCACATCTCATGGATTATACTGAGTACATTGAGAGCCATTGTCATTATTGGTGGTTTCTCTCACACTTGTTAATAGTTTACATCATCGACTGGTAATCAAGTGGTTTCTACCATGTTCAACTTTGACACATTTATTCACATGGATAGAATCATACTATTTCGAGGAGTAGAAATGAAGACCCTGGATCTAGTTTCCACCATCCAGGCTACGAGGAATTTTGTATTCATTATGTTGTA
>APFE030959956.1:0-10657 GCA_000404065.3 Pinus taeda
TATTGGGTTTATACAAACAGACTCCAGTATCGTATGTCGGCTTAAGAAATCCCTTTATGGTCTCAAGCAAGCTCCTCGGGCTTGGTATGCCAAAATGGATAGCTTTCTTTTAGAATCTGGCTTTTCTAGGTGTCATTCTGACAATACTGTCTACACCAAGAAAGTGGGGCAAGTCTCTTATCATTCTTGTTCTTTATGTTGATGATCTTATCCTCACTGGTAGTGATCCCAACCTTATCAACCATGTGAAGTCTAGCCTTAAAAAGAAGTTTGAAATGACAGACTTAGGGAACTTGCATTATTTTCTCGGTCTTCAAGTCTTGCAATCCAAGGAAGGTATTTCACTTTCCCAATCCAAGTATGCCTGTGATCTTCTACGCCATTTTCACATGGAAAACTGTACGCCAGCTCCTTCTCCCTTTCAGTGTGGAGTCAAACTTTCAGTCACTTGTACTTCCCCTGAAGTTTATGCTACCTTATACTATCAACTTGTAGGAAAACGTTTGTATCTAACCCATACTCGTCCTGACCTTTCCTTTGTTGTTGGCCTTGTTGCTCGGTTTATACAAAAGCCACGTGAAAGCCATTGGAAAGCAACTAAAAATAATACTTCTTTATGTTCGAGGTACAGTTCAGTTTGGAATTCATTATAGTGCCGAAGCATCTCCTCTATTGGTTGGTTTCATTGATTCCGATTGGGCTGGTGACCCTGATGATCGGAAGTTTACTGCCGATTATGTGTTTACTCTTGGTTCAGGACCTATTACATGGGCTTGCAAGAAACAAGGTGCCATTTCTCTTTCTTCAGCAGAAGCAGAATATCGTGGTGTCGTAGAAGCTAGTAAGGAAGCCTTGTGGCTTTGTCAGATCCTATCAGAGTTTGGCTTTCAGCAGCAGCATCCGACTACACTTTGGTGTGATAATCAAAGTGCCATTCAACTATGCAAAGATCCAGTCTAGCATCAATGTAGCAATACACATGCACTTCATCAGAAAGCTCATTCATGACCATGTTCTTGAAGTGCAATATTGTTCAACAGATGATCAAGTTGCAGACATCTTTACAAAGGCTCTCACAGAGGCGAAGTTTACTAAACTTCGATTTATGGTTGGAGTTCAGGAAGTTGTCACTAAGGGGGGATAGGCTCTAGTGCCTCCTTCCTTCTCCTATTGTGTCATATTTGTAAATCCTTCAATCCTATCCCAAGTTGTTCTTAAGGGGGGATGTTAGGATATTCCGACACATAGAAATAGTTAAGTATAACTTGGTCTAGTATAGAGTTAGGTAAAGTGTGTTTCTTTACTATGTACTTTTGTAACTTACAATCTGATGGTCACGATATGTAGTGATCCGATGGTTCATTCTCTCCTCAGTATTACTGACACTTGATCCGTGGCTTAACACCCGATTGGTCCATGATCTCTAGTTAAAGAGCATGGAGGGTCATTTGTAGGTTAACTATTCACAAGAGAAGCTTATGTAAAATTTCATTATTTTATTAATAAATTGCCTGAAGTGACTGCGTTGGCTTAGGCCGTGGACTGTTTCCCTCTTTGAGGGTTTTAACCATGTCAAAAATACTGGTGTATTGATCTGTGATCTATTTGTGAACGGTGTCCTTGGGTGTTCTGTCTGAGGAACTTACCCGGTAAATTCCTACAGCTATCCAGAATGAAATGAATCATATTTATGAGAGATTTTTTTACCCACATTAGAAAAGGAAATGGAGGAAGCGTGTAATTTTGTAACTTTTCCAATGAAGTAATGAAAATATGATTTTTTCCCAAGGAAAAAAAAGTGCACTATTAATAAAATATTTTATTTATAATATAAAACGTGTTTACTTATTATATATTTTGAGTGGGTTTAATGGTGAAGAATATGTGCTTTCTGATGATAGGTTACAGTTTCAAATTCAAAGGTAGGTAGAGTATGTACACCTCGATAGAGTATGATCAACATGTCAACTTCATTTTGATCATAAAATGAATTAGATATCTCTTTCATACTGAATTATAAATTTGCTATGATATTTATAATGAGCCTCCTCTTTTTCCATCTTGCTAGTATCTTTTAGTTAGAATTTTTTCCACTCCATGTTAATCATCAAAAAAATTAAACATATTTTTCATATAGAGTTGTAAATTAAACCCAAAAAGTAACTCAATTGATGATCACCTTGATAATAATGTGTTATATTCCTTGAGATTCCAAACCTCCCCGTGGATCACAACACTATATATCTATATATATATGTTATTTTCTATTTTTCTATATTGTCATTAATTTTTGTTAAGAATTTTTTTTTTTATAAAGAATATTTAATACATACATCTCCATAAAATATAATGGAAAACAATAGGAATCATATATCTCTTTAATATTAAATTGTAAATTTGTTATAATTTCTTTTCTTTTTTTCTATCTTGCCATTTTTTTTCCATCTTGCCACTAGAATTTGTAGAGAAAAATTGCTTATTGAGGATTATGTTTATTATCTCTTTAAAAAGTAGTAAAGTTTTTCATTTATAGTGTGATGGTTCCATGTACTTTGATTGGTTATGTTTAATGTAATAAATTTGATGTTATTGATGCTTTAGATTGGAAAGTCCTTTATTCACATAAATCTAATCATTTTTTTCATTTTTTTCCTTTTGGAATGATTATTATGAGTTGAGGGTTAATGGGTAAATTGTTTCTTATGATACTAATAGTAATTTAGTCATTAAATTAAATATGATTGATACACTATCACAAAAGACTTTTTAGCGGAGGTTTTGTGGAAGCTTTTACAAAAATAACCCAAAATTTGTTTGTAGTGGAGGCGACGGATGTTTAAGAAGATGTTTTTTAGATGGTGCATCTATAATATACAAATGCATCAATGCTTAACTATCCATACAAGCACAGATTCCGCATAAAACATGGTGCACCATAGAAAATTTATTTTTATAAAATAAAAAAACATGGTGTGCTAAATAACACAATGCATTAGTGCTTGAATAATCGATAGCACCAGAAAAATGCTAACTTTTAAAAATTGTCAGTGCTATATACACCTGCGACACTGGTGCACTTCATGTAATAAAATGACTCGATGCACACCAAGAAGGAGCATCACTATAGTTTTCAAATTTCAAAAAATGTGTTATTTTTCAATGATGCACCAGTGTAGTAAATGTACTAAAATGCCCTAGGGCATCTTCTGAAGAGCACTACTAGGTAGTTTTTAATTTAAAAAAAAAGAGCGATGTTATATTCAAACAAAGCACCCATGCAGTGATTATATTAGAATGCCCTGAGGCATCTTACCAAAAGCACCACTATAGATTTTTTATTTAAGAAAAAAAAAATTGGTGCTCTTAGAACTCTCTTGCATCGGTGCTCATAGGAAATGTAACAAAGGGAGCAACAACAGGAGTAGGAGCAAATGGTGGACCCATACAATATGATCTTACCATGGGAAGCTAGAGAGAGGGGTAACACCTAATTGTTGTCCTACAATACACACTCCAAGTGTCTTACCTGGATCTCATAGGTGGTCCCTATTACAAACCACCATGGTGCCATTGATTTCAGAAATGGAATTGTAAAAAGTTTATAATCTGTTAAATGTTCTCAGTTCAAATGGTAAAATAGGAGTGAAATGAGAAGGAAGTAGTATAGAGAAACTATATTAGACTAGGGTTTCATGGGTCTTATTAGTCACACACCAAACACTGTGAAAACTTACAGGTGTGCCTCTCATGCCATTGTCATATTGTACAAGTGTGCCTTTCACGCCATTATCGTATCGTATAGTTGATGTACTTCAAACTGACGACGTGATGTGTATGGGTTAGTCTCGTAACTTTCAATGACATGATGTATATTTCTTGGGCTCGTGACCTTCAATGATCATTCTGGGTAGGATAGACTTTTACTAATATATCACACGCAAAACCTTATTAGGTAGTCTAATCACTTATTATTATCGAACTTTTGTATATAATATATTAATTTTACCATTGTAGTAATACTCATCATACTAATTGAATACTCATCATATTGATTGAAAAATATTTAAAAAAAAAATCAAAACCTAAAAATCCAATTACACTTTTTCTAAATATTCAAATCAATTTAAATTTAATTTTCAACTTGAAATCCTGGAATTATATTATTGTGATACCGACAATGTCCTCCAAATTTGAAAAAGATGTTGAATATTTATTGTCAAGCCACAGATACATCCTCCCAATTTGAAAGAGTTGTTGAACTGCGTATTCTAATTATTTGTTAATTTCATTCATTGCATTGTGTTTTAAATGTCATAGGAAATTGTTGAAATTGTAACTTTGAAATGTGTAATTTGTATGAATTGAATATTTTAAATGTGGTTAAATATATTCACATATTATAAATAAATAATCAAAACTATAATGTATTCTAATTTATGTTCTCCTAAAACAAAAATATCAAAGAATGAAGTTGTGTAGATATATAGTTCCTGTCTCCAAATGACTCTCGAATGTAATCAAATTAAAACACAACGAGCTCAAAGCTTGAGGTAATATAAGATTGCAGTGTAATTAAAAAAAAAAATTGTTGTGGAAAGAAAAATTAAGAGATGAACATTGATTTCCACATCGTCAAAGATATGTTACTTCTGATAAGAGATTTTGACGTTTTTGAAATGGAAGAATATTTTCCGCATTTGAACTCGATTCTTAATCAAGATCCTGTAAATTTGGATGCATTTTATTCAAATTCACATGGATTAAAAAAAATAAAAATTAATTAGATAATTGAAATATAAATAAAATTTTAACTTACTAGATATGGAAAGGGAGAGCTCCCTGAAAGACTTTGATCAACAATGTGGAATGAGATGGAATTTGAAGAATTTTCCATTTGATATTATTGAGACATTTGATAAAAATAAAAAATAATTTTTTGTGCATATCTAAAATTAATCTTGAAAATGATGTAACCAATTCTAATTTTCAATATAGTTTTCAAACCATTTTTCAAGAGTAAGGGAACTTTAAGCGAAAATGTATACTATAAACTATTGTAATTCATGTGGGTGCTTCATAAAGAATGATTTGAGATTAATATGCCATTTTATGTGAAAATACAATTTCAAATAACATTTAAACACGACTGGTGTGATTATCAAAACAAAGTGCACCGATGCATTTAAATAATACCAGCATTGGTGCGTTCAAATAATACCTGCAACAATTTTCTACATTAAAAAAAAATGTTATCATATCGATGCTCTTGTACAAAAACACATTTTAAATAATACTAACATTGGTGCATTCAAATAATTGTTATCATATCGGTGCTCTTGTACAAAAACACATCGATATGTTTCAAAGAAAAAAACACCGGTACACATATGTTTCCAGATTTTTCAAAATAAAAATGAATTCAACAATCTTGATGCTCTTATACCAATTACAACACGAATTATTTTAAATACAAATCACATTATTGCGTTAAACTAATTAATGACATCCTTCTGGGATTTCAAAAATAAAAAAAATTGTATCATGTCAATGTGTTGAAAACATTTGGCACCCCAACAATGTCGGTGTGCTTTTCTTATAAACGCACTAGTGCGCTTGAACATCGAATGCATTGATGTTTCAGATAAATTGAAAAAAAGAAAAAAGTGATTTTTTTTTTTTTAAATTAAAAAGTGAGTGGAAATTGATTTTTCGAAATCTAATTTCATGAAGTCTTTTAAATGGCATAAATTTATTCACTATTTCATTATTTTTCCCAAAATTTGAAGGGAGTGATTTGCAAGAGAGACATACTAGGAGCATTGTGCAACAACAAAATGCTTTGGAACAACAACACTATTCAAAAGATAGAAGCTGAAAGGTATGGTAATTCACTCAAAACTTTGCATAGTAAAAAAATAAATTTCATTGTTTATTTTACTAATAAAAATTTTCACAGTTTATGTTAAAGTTTAATTAAAAAATATATCATTTGCAAGAGAGACATACTAGGAGCATTGTGGAGCAACGAATTTTTTTGGAATGGTAAAATGATTAGAGTTTGGAAGATATGGTGATTGACTCAAAACCCTGTAGCAAAAAATTTAAAATTCAGTGTTAAATGTTTTTACCGGTTTTGTTAGATTTCTTCACAGTTCACAAAAAAAACCATTATAATAAAATATTCACTATTGATTTTAGTAGTAAAATTTTTTACAATATCTGTTCATATTTAAATTTAATTAAAATTTAGAAAAATAATAAAAACATTTAATATTTACCTTAAACCCTTGCTTCTTCCTACAAAATTTCACCTTAGGGTTTAACTTCCTCTACCATTTCAAAATTAGGGTTTTTCATTTTAGGCATTTTAGATTTAATGAGCTTGTGTACTTACTATATATAAGGCATTTGACATGTAAAGTAGGGGAATCACTTAATTGAATTAGATCCAAACCTTGTTGACCTTGTCCGTTTTATTAAAAAACAGATATATGTTCGATGGTGTACCCCGTGTACTATAGTGCACCAGTTAACTTCCTCTACCATTTCAAAATTAAAGTCTTTCATTTTAGGTGTTTCAGATTTAATGAACTTGTGTACTTACTATATATAAGGCAGTTGACATGTAAAGTAGGGGAATCACTTAATTGAATTAGATCCAAACCTTGTTGACCTTGTCTGTTTTATTAAAGAACAAATATATGTTTGATGGTGTACCTATGTACTATAATGCACCAGTGTGCCCTGTGTAATACAACGCACTGATATATTTTAACACTATTGGCTTTGTCTAATTTGTTCATTGTTTCTTCTTGTGTAATATAACACATTGACGTACTTTCTCCAAATAACATCGTTAAATCATTTCGGTGCATTTAACATTACAAATCTCACCGTAATAATTTAAATTTGTTCTAAAAAAAAAATTTTCCTTGAAGGTTCCAGGGAAAATTTTAAGAGCCCCCCGTAAATTTATAAGTATAATAAATGGGCAAATCTCCATGGTATATAGGAAAAATGGAAGGCGAATCTCCTTGGACTGAGAGCCTCATTATCCCTATTTTTAAAAGTGGGGATACAAATAACCCCTCTAATTATAGGACAATTATGATCAACCCTCTCTTAGCCAAGTTATATGGTAGTATTTTTGAAAATAAGTTAAGCATATGGCTTGAAAGTGAGGGTAAGCGGGCTAAAGGCCAAGCAGGTTTCAGAAGGCATCACTCAACAACAGACCACCTCGTTACGCTTAGGATCATTGTGGAGAAATGTCGTAATGATAAATCCAATTTATTTTTTTGCTTGTGGACTTTAGAAAGGCTTTCGATACGGTTCCTAGATACAACCTTTGGAATAGATTAGAAGAGCTAAAGGTTCCTCTCGAGTTGAGAGCTGCCGCTATAAGGTTATATGAGAATGTAATTGCCAAGCTAAAGAGCAATGAGAGGTGGTCGAAATATATTAAGTGTAACATCGGAGTTAAACAAGGTTGCCCCTCTCCCCTACCCTATTTGGCATTTACATCGATAAGCTCGAAGGCTATTTAGAGGAAGCAGAATGTGATGGCACGATCTTAGTTGGGATAGTCATCATCCTTCTTCTCTATGGTGATGATATTGTTCTTTTGGCAAGGTGCCCGTCTGATCTTGATAAGAAACTCAGGCTTCTTAAGGATTTTTGCTCTACCATGGGTATGACGGTTAACACTGACAAAACAAAAGTTATGATTATCAAATCTAAGAAGGACACTTACACTAATTTTATGTATGACAATAATAACTTGGAGGAAGTGTATTCTTACAAGTACCTAGGAATTGATATTCATCACAAGCTCAACTGGAACCATAGCATTGAGAAAAGGATTAAAGGGGGGTGGAAAGCTTATCTTGGTCTTGAAAATAATTGTAAAACAACAAACCTCGTAATGTGGGATAAAAAGAAGTTCCTCTTTGAAACTTTAGTCACTCCTGTTATCTTATATGGTTGTGAGGTTTGGGGTTGTAGCATCTCCAGAGAATCATGGAGAAAGATTGAGCAAATCCAGAAGCGTTTTATAACTTATAACCTGAAAATTTAAGGTAATACACCCTATCCTATTCTTCTTATAGAAGCAGGTCTTTCGCCTATTGAGAGCCTAGCTATGCTTAGGTTTCTGTTGTACAAGCACAAACTCAATAACATAGACGATCATAGACTTCCTAAGCTAGCTTTAAATTCCAGCCAAAACCACCTAAGGCTCAATCGAGGGTGACATAAAGACACAAGGGCCTGGTTAAACTACTGGGAGATCAATGAGAATGATGCATTGCAAAACATAAATAACATTAAAGATATTGTTACTTCTAAGTTCAAAGATATTGTGGTAGATGAGAAATAATTAGTGGACTAAAATAATTAAGTTATTATAAAGAAGGTCTTCAACCCCACCCTGAAATATCAAGTATCTTCTAGTTTAACTAGCTCAAAGAAGGAAATTATTAGTAAAGATTAGAACGAATTCTCATGAGGCTCCATAGTGAATCAGGTCGTTGGGCATTTTCCTAAATCGCCGATGGATGGATAAGGATTGCATATATGTGAGAATAGAGCACCAGGATGAAAACCACTTCCTCTTAGAGTTGCCCTGCGGTAACCACATAGATCTCAGTTTCACATCTTTGTTACTACTGGACCTATCCTAGCCGTTTTACACAATGTCCAATTATAGTGAGCTCGGGAGGCTTCTCTCCAATATTTTTGAGCATAGGAATAAAATCTTAAATCAAAATAAATAATTTGTTTATTTAGGTCCGATAGATCATTGTTTGGTCTCAGCGGACGTTAACCATCATCATCATCATCATCAATATTATCTATAATATTAATTAACTATTAACAATATGCTAATATATTAATAGATCATTTAATTGTTTATACATTAAGCTCTATAATGTATTACTAATATTAGATTAATTCCTTAAACATTAATCTCTTAGATCTTTCCCAGATTAATATTTCTTTAGACAAAATTATATTAATTATATAACTAATTTTATTATTAAAAAAATTTAAAAATTCAATAATAAATAATTAAATATATTACATAATCAATCTCTTAAATAAAATAAAAAAATAATAATAATATAAGATAAGTAATATTATATATTATATATTATATTATATATATATATTATTTATATACATATAAATTAATAAATAAATAATTATTAATTAGTTAGTCATTTGTAAGCCAATCGAAAAAAAACATTGAATATTTTTCAATTAACTATTAATAGCTCCAACCCTAGCCTCTGCGCTCTGCCGTCTGCAGCAAATGCTCAGACCTGAGCCCCCTGCACCCATCGGATCGCCTACCTGCACAGTGCCTCTGGCCATTCAGTCTACGGGTGTCTGGTGATCAGTTCGTTATGGCCTTCTCGGCGGGAGGGGTGGGGCCCGTTCCCCCCCTCCTTCATCATCCCGTTCGGCGGAATTCCCAGCATCTTCTGTACCTCTGTTTCCTAGCAGCAAAACCTCTGGACGCGATCAGAGCCCAACACGGACTGATGCAGTAGTGGAGCATCCAACTACACGTGAAAAGGAGGCAAATGAACCAGGGGCGTCACAACCAAAGGCGACTTCGGCTACCTGCATTCCAAGAGCCACATAACGGATCAAAGCTGAGCTCCCTAGTCATCGAATCAATGGAGAAATACAATACATGAAGGATCACGCACTGATTGGAAAATTTCTTGGCTTCTGGTCGACAGAAAAGGCCCTACATGGGTGGATTGCCTCAAAACGGAAGCCCAAAGGACAAGTCTCCCTGCTATTAGGCCCCAAGGGCTTCTTCACAACAATATTCTACTGCCTGGAGGATAAGACCAGAATATTTGAGGGTGGTCCGTACTTCTTCAACTCCTCGGGTCTTTTCCTTCGTGACTGGAAACCCAGGTTCAATCCAGATACAAAGGATCTCAGTCATGCTCCAGTATGGATTCGTATGTATTCCCTGCCTGCAGAATACTGGAAAGAAGAAACATTAAAGGACATTGGCGATAGCATTGACACCTTCATCAAAGTGGCAGAGGAAACCAAAAATAGAAGATACACCTCCTACGCCAGGATCTGTGTCCAGATGCAACTTAAAAAAACTCTTGCAGACTCGGTAAGTCTCTATCACGATGATTTTGAGTGGATTCAACCATTAGACTATGAACACATCCCTTTTCGCTGCCGCAAATACCATGAACATGGCCATCTCTTTAGGGATTGTCCCTTGAACATTCAGATCAAATCTGATGCCAACGAAGCTAATAAAGATTCAGAAGGCTTCACTAAAGTTCTTAATCGCCGTAGGCATGCCAAAAATCATTCTGTTGCTCCCTCTAGCCCCAAAAAGGCTGAATCCCAAAACCGATTCCAAATCCTCACCCCTCAAGGCCCCTCAGATAAGCTTTCGAATGACTCTCAGGCCTCCCCATCTCAACCATACTTATCCCAGTATCTCAAAAATCCTGTGGATCCATCTTCCTCCTCGCCCTCCAGATTCCCTCTCTCCTTCGAATCGAAAATCCCGGCTTCAGATGTGGGCATGCAACCCTCAGCAATGGATCTTGATGCAACTTTAGCTTTGAGCCTGCAAGATGGAAGTACAGAGGAACCTCAGAACATCCCT
>APFE030959976.1:0-22750 GCA_000404065.3 Pinus taeda
GCAAAGGAGATCATTTGGCTTGGGTATGCTTTTGGGTTGAATATCTTAAGATCTGAAATATTGGGTTATTGTTTCAAAATCTCGATCTATATGAAAGTGAAGTGGAAAGCGAATCTGTGAAGGGTGATCTTTCGAGTGCTGCAGCTGCGAAAGTGCAGAGACGCCACAGAGGCGCCACAGAAGGCGCAGTGCGGAGACGCCACAGTAGGCGTAGTGCGGAGGCGCCACAAAAGGCACAGTGCGAAGGCGCCACAGAAGGCGCAGTGCGGAGACGCCACAGTAGGCGCACTGCGGAGACGCCACAGTAGGCGCACTGCGGAGGCGCCACAGAAGGCGCAGTGCAGAGACGCCACAGAGGCGCCACAAAAGGCACGGTGCGGAGACGCCACAGAAGGCGCAGTGCGAAGGCGCCACAGAAGGCGCAGTGCAAAGGCGCCACATAAGGCGCAGTGCGGAAACGCCACAGAGGTGCCACATAAGGCGCAGTGTGGAGACGCCACAGGCCAGAGAAAAGGAAATTGCGTATCTGTCTTAAGAACTTTTGTTGACTGATTTTTTGTTGATAAGGTGTTCTGGGTTTAAGTTTACTGTTATTGTGGATCTGGTTATCTGGGTGACTTACTGGTACTTGATGATCATTTGATGTTTATGGATCCAATATGAAAATTGATGAAACGTTGTACCTGGAGGAGAGAAGATTGTAGGCCGGCGCCTACGTACTAGTACTTAAGCTAGTACAAAAGTAAAGGGGAATCTTTTGTAGCAGGTAGCAGCCTGCGTACTAGTAAATGGATCGGCTAGTACAAGAGCAAAGGGTGTTGTAGCTCCCATACTGGTATAAGACTGCATCAGTACAAATATTGTAAAAGGATTTTATTATTAAGAAGAAGATTGAGATGACTTGCAGCAGGTGGTTTTCTCCCGCATTGGGTTTCCACCTTATATCATGGTGTTCATGTGTGTGCCTTATGTGTGATGATCTATTCTATGTTACTGCATCTGTTAACTGATAATATGGTTTATAATGTTCTAATGCACTCATTGAAGATCAATTAACTTAATCATAAGAAGTTGTGGAAGTAGCATATATGAATCAAAATTTGGAAATGAAAAAGTTTTATTAATGTGATAATACTCATTCACCCCCCCCCTCTCAGTATTATTTCCAACACATTGTTGCTTCCAAACTACAAAGAAGAGCTGCATCACTTGCTACTAATAATAAGATCAATGAAGTATTTAATTTTCCCAAGGTAGATACTCAATGTCTAAAAAAAAAATAGAGATAAGTTTCTCTACTAAGATTTAAGTATATGTCTCTCTATGTGTCTTATCCCTTAATAATAACTTTATTATATAAACCTATTAATCAATGATGAGAGGAGAGGATGAATCTATACCCCTAGGTGCTAGAGAATTTGGAGTATAGTACAAATTATAAGTGTTGAAATATGGCAACAAGAATATTCCAATTTATGTCCTTGAATTAAATTGTGAATTAAAATCGAATTTAGTCTTAACAGCTACTTGGAAATAATTAATTAATTTATTTTAAATTAATTAGCTGGAGAAATTCAAGTTAGAAGTATTTCTGAAGTCATGAAAGAGTCATCCCATTAAATTAAGGAGATAAGATTAAGTTATATTTGAGTTTGTAATTAGTTAACTCAGTTTACTGAGTTAAGTCCAGTTAAATTAGTTCCAAATTGTTTAAGGAACTAATAGTGAGTTAATAGTCAGTTGATGCATTAATGCACTCAACTAGTGCTACTCCAGTTAACTGAAAATTCCCTCATCAAAAACTCATACATGTCTATTCTGAGAAAGAACCATTTGAGATTCATGTTCAAGGACAATGTACTATCAGTTGCATGTGTTTTCTCATGGGGAAAACTCATGCATGCAGTCAAGGATTCATCCTTGAGGATTGCACAGTTTTGGAGGCCGTTTTCCACTTGGTAATAGGCTAATCATCCACAAGGAATAACGCAAGGAAATAGGAGCTTGCAGGGCAGAGAGGAAGGCTGGAGAGAAGACAAGATTACCTATGAGCATCTGTAAGGATTGTACTGAGAGTTGGCTACTTGTGAGAGCTAAGGCTTTGTATTATTCCTATGTATCTCCACCATGTATGATAATACAAAAGTGTGGGGATTTTAGCTGAGGCTTTCCCCAAAGTATTTTCATGTGTATTGTGTCATTGATTCTTCTTCTTCTGGTTATATTGTTCAACTCGATCTTTAAGCTTCCGTAAATTGATAGTAGAAGTAGGTTATAGTATTTTTCTTTGATTTATATTGCATTATCGGGTTAACCTACCATCAGATTTTCTACATGGTATCAGAGTTGTGAAAAATATACTGAGAAGAGAATTCAAAGTTTGAAGTTTGGGGTTGCAGGTGCAAATCGAATTCATATCATACTTCAAGGTTGGCCAATGGTGTTCTATGGCTTGAGACTCGAGTATGCCTTGGAAGGTAGCTCGAATTACATAGCATGGAAAGATAGAATGGAGGCCATATTAGACGACAATGGCTTGAAGGAATTCGTTGATCAAGAAATCCCAAAGACAACTTCAACTAATGCACAAGAGTTGGCTGAGTGGAAGAGGTGTGTGGCGAAGGCGAGATGGATCATCCTTGAGGGAGTTCGAGACCATATTGTCTCAAGTCTCCATGGGAACTATGCTCCATTTTCAATGTGGAAGCCATTGAAGGGCCTCTACTAGAACAATAGCAACCAGAGGAAATTGGTGCTCAAGGATAAGCTTCGAAGAATCAATATGAAGAAGGGCGATACTATTTCCACATATCTGAACAAGCTCACCACCTGTAGAGATGAGATTGGCAGTGTGGGAATAACTATTGCCGATAATGATATTGTGAGCCTCGCTCTCCTTGGCCTTCTAAAGAGTTGGAATAGCTATGAGGACTCTGTGAATGGAAGGGAGAAACTGCTAGATTGGGAATGACTCTGGTCAGATCTTATGCAGGAGTAGATCAGGAGGAGCACACCAGATGTTTCTTCATCCAAGAATGATGATGAAGAAAATTTGGCCTTAGCAAGTAAGGCAAGGAAATGGAAGGGGAAGGGGAAGGCTTCCCATTTCAAATCGAATTCTTCTCATGGAGGTAAGAAGGGTGACATGTCTAAAGTAATATGTTTTAATTGTCACAAGATGGGACATTATGTGACTAATTGCCCATCGAAGAAGTCCAAGAAGGGATCCTCGAAAGGATCGGAAGGTGAGGCATTAGCCTCTCAGTTCGAAATGGACTTTACCCTCATCACATGCATGGTGTCATCGATGATGGGTTGTGTTTGGTATCTTGACAGTGGAGCCTCATTCCACATGACCGGTGACAAAAATTTATTCAGTGCCTTGAAGGAGAAAGACCTCAAGATGGGCATAGAGATGGGTGACGATGGAAGGTATAGTGTTTCAAGAGTGGGCACGGTTGCTTTTCAGAGGGAGCATGGAGCTCCTCTCACCTTGATAGATGTGATGTATGTGCCTCGACTGAATAATAACTTGGTATCAATCTCGATGTTGGAGGACAAAGGCTACGATGTTATCTTCAGTAAAGGAAATGTGTTCCTAGGACACATAGCCATGGGTTATACCAAGAGGATAATGATTTGGGTGAAGAATCTCAATAAACTAGAGGTAGATGATTGTGCAACATTGAGAACAAAAGAAGATTTGGTGCAAAGCTAAGACATTGGCGAGTTGTGGCATAGGCAGTTGGGCCATTTATATCATGGGGCTTTGTAGAAAATGCAACAGATAATTACAGGACTTCCCAAAGGTAAACTTGAGCAAGTTGACTCATGCAAAGGTTGTACCTTGGGAAAGTACACCAAGTCTTCCTTTCATGATCAAGACAGTCGAGAATAGGCTATCTTAGAGTGAGTTCATACTAAGTTGTGTGGAACATTCTTGACGGCATCCACAATGAAGCAAAGGTAATATTTGATTTCATTGATGACTATTCTCATAAATGTTGGATTTATTTCATTCAAAAGAAGGACCAAACTTTCACGAAGTTTTGTGAGTTCAAAGCTTTGGTCAAGAAAGAGTCAGGGAAGAAGATCAAGGCCTTGAGAAGCGAAAATGGTAGAGAATATGTCTCTGAAGAGTTTAAGGACTTCTGTGCAGCGGAAGGAATTAAACGAGAGTTGACGACACCTCATAACCCAAAACAGAATGGGGTGGCCAAGAGGAAGAACAAAACTGTTGTAGGGGCAGCACAGCCAATGTTGCATGACCAAGGCCTACCACTTCACTTGTGAGTTGAGGCATGCAACACAGCAGTCTATTTGCAGAATAGAAGTCTGCGTCGCATACTTGGGATGAAGACACCAGAGGAAACTTTCTCCAGTAAGAGACCAGATGTGGGTCACTTCAGGATCTTTGGCTCATTGGTATATTTCCATGTGACAAAGGATGCCCGGAATAAGCTTGAGTTGATAGCAGAGTTGGGGATATTTGTGGGGTACACTAATACACCTCACAACTAGCGGGTGTACTTGCCTACCAGTCATAGGATAGTGGTTCGCAGATATCTCAAGTTTGATGAGCAGAAGGCCATGTGAGTTTCCCTTGACAGGGAGCTCAAAATACAAGATGTGGAGGAACTGTTGGTTCCTAAGGAGGACGAGCTTCAGACTAATGCAGAGCAGCTGCATGCAGAGGTTCCAGAAGTGGAGACATCCACTCAAGCAGAGTCTTCCAGAGATGGATGGAAGCACACAAGATAAGTTGACAGATTGTTGGAGGATGCGAGAGAGAATGTGGGAGCACCATCTTCTCAGTGCAGACAGAGGAGGTCACTTTAGAGATACACTGGATACATGGCCCTTTCTGGGGAATTTGTTGGGCCATTTGCATCATGGGGCCTTGAAGATAATGCAATAGATATCTACAGGACTTCCCAAAGGTAAACTTCAGCAAGTTGACACATGCAAAGGTTGTACCTTGCGAAAGTACACCAAGTCTCCCTTTCATGATCAAGACAGTTGAGCAGAGGCTATCTTAGAGTCAGTTCATACTGATTTATGTGGACCATTCTTGACGGCATCCACAATGAAGCAAAGGTATTATGTGATTTTCATTGATGACTATTCTCGTAAATGCTGGATTTATTTCATGCAGAAGAAGGACCAAACTTTCACAAAGTTTTGTGAGTTCAAAACTTTGGTTGAGAAAGAGTTAGGGAAGAAGATCAAGGCCTTGAGAAGCAACAACGGTGGAGAATATGTATCTCAAGAGTTTAAGGACTTCTGTACAGTGGAAGGAATTAAACGAGAGTTGACCACACTTCATAAGCCACAACAGAATGGGGTGGCGTAGAGGAAGAATAGAACTATTGTAGGGGCAGCATAGGCAATGCTACATGACCAAGGCCTACCACTTCACTTGTGGGCTGAGGCATGCAACACAGTGGTCTATTTTTAGAATAGAAGCCCACATCGCATACTTGGGATGAAGATACCAGAGGAAGATTTCTCCAGTAAGAGACCAGATGTGGGTCACTTCAGGATCTTTGGCTCATCGATATATTGCAATGTGACAAAGGATGCACGAAATAAGCTTGAGCCGATAGCAGAGTTATGGATATTTGTGGGGTACACTGATACACATCACAACTATTGAGTGTACTTGCTTACTAGTCGACAGATAGTGGTTCACAGAGATCTCAAGTTTGATGAGAAAAAGGCCATGCGATTTTCCCTTGAGAGGGAGCTCCAACTACAGGCTGTGGAGGAACTGTTGGTTCCTAAGGAGGAGGAGCCTCAGACTGATGCGGAGCAGCTGCATGTAGAGGTTCCAGGAGTGGAGACATCTATTCAAGTAGATTCTTCCAGAGATGGACGGAAGCACATAAGAGAAACTGACAGATTGTTGGAGGATGCGAGAGAGAATGTGGGAGCACCATCTTCTCAGTGGAGACAAAGGATATCACCTGAGAGGTACACTGGATACATGGCCCTTACTAGGGAATTTGCTGAGACCGAGCCACCTTCTTTTGAGGAAGAAATGCAACAGCCAATTTGGTTTGATGCTATGGTGGAGGAGTATGACTCCATAGTTCGTAACAGTGTTTGGGACGTGGTTCAAAGACTGAAGAATAAGTCAGTTGTGAGTTGCCATTGGCTTTATAGGGTAAAGCACGCTGCTGATGGTAGTGTGGAGAAGCATAATGCAAGATTTGTTTCCCGTGGCTTTTCACAGGTCGAGGGGATTGACTATGATGAGACTTTTTCTCCTATCGCAAGGTACTTATTTATTAGATCTATGTTGGCACTATCAGCATAGATGGGTTGGAAGATCCATCAGATGGATGTGAAGACTACATTCCTCAATGTCCAGATTGAGGAAGAGGTGTACATAGAGTAGCCAGAAGGTTTTGAGACCTTCGATCTTGAGTCGCATGTGTGCCAACTCAAGAGAGCATTGTATGAGCTGAAACAAGCACCTCGTGCTTGGTACACCAGGATAGACAACTACTTCACTGGGTTGGGCTTCACAAAGAGTGAAGCAGATGTGAACTTGTACCACATCGTGGTGAAAGGTAAGCTATTGATCATCGTACTTTATGTTGATGATCTCATATTGACTAGTGATGATCAGTTGATTGTGTCTTGCAAGGAGGACCTTGAAAGAGAATTCGAGATGAAATACATGGGTCTCATGCATTACTTCCTTGGCATGGAAGTGTGGCAGAAGGATGGGGATTTGTTTGTGTCTCAGGGAAAGTATGCCAACAATATACTCAAGAGATTCCACATGGAGAAGTGCAAGCCCATGCAGACTCCTCTAGCAGGTAACTGGAGGAAGGAGGTCACTACTACAAGAGAAGTGGTACAGGCAGCTTGTGGGTTCACTGATGTACTTAGTGAACACACAACCAAATTTGTGCTATGGGGTGAACTAGCTAATTCAAGCGATGGTTTAGCCTACTAAGATGTTTTGGAAGGTGTCAAAGCATGTATTGAGATACCTCAGAGGCACATCTTAGTATGGATTATGGTACAGACAAACACATGGAGTGAAGCTATATGGCTTCACTAATGCAAATTGGGCAGGGATTCCATCAGATCGGAAGAGCACATCAGGAGTGATTTTCAACGTTGGGTCAATGACAATTTCTTGGTACAGTAGGAAACAAAGGTCAGTTGCACTTAGCTTGGTAAAGGAAGAATACATGGCTGCAAGTCAGGCAACATGTGAGGCCATCTGGATGCGGAAAATCCTATTTGGTTTGTTTGACTAGAGGATGGATCCAACTGTGATCTATTGTGATAATCAGAGTTGTATCAAACTCTCTGAGAATCCAGTATTTTATGATAGGTCCAAGCACATCGACATCCGCTATCATCATCTCAGAGACTGTGTAGCGAGGAGGATCATGTTGCTGCAATATATTTCGACAGAGGAGCAACATGCTGACATTTTGACAAAGGCATTGTCAAAGTGTGAATTAGATTTCCTTAGAGATAGCATCGGGGTGGCAAATAATCCCTTTCTTGTTGAGAGGGAGTGTCAATATAGCAGCAAGAATATTCCAATTTAATTTGTCCTCTAATTAAATTTTGAATTAAGATCGAATTTAGTCTTAACAGCTACAAACTATTTGAGGAACTAATAGTGAGTTAACATTCAGTTGATGCATTAATGCACTCAACTAGTGCTACTCCATTTAACTGAAGATTCCCTCATCAGAAACTCATGCACGTCTATTCTGAGAAAGACCCAATTGAGATTAATGTTCAAGGACAGTGTACTATCAGTTGCATGTGTTTTCTCATGGATAAAATTCATGCATGCAGTCAAGGATTCATCCTTGAGGATTGCACAGTTTTGGAGGAGGTTTTCCACTTGGTAATAGGTTAATCATCCACAAGGAACAACGCAAGGAGCTTGGAGGGTAGAGAGGAAAGCTAGAGAGAAGCCAAGATTTCCTCTGAGCATATGTGAGGATTGTACTGAGAGCTGGCTAGCTGTGAGAGCTAAGGCTTTGTATAATTCCTATGTATTTCCACCGTGTATGATAATACAATAGTGTGGGGTTTTTATTTAAGGCTTCCCCCAAAGTATTTTCATGTGTATTGTGCCATTGATTCTTCTTCTTCTAGTTATATTGTTCATCTAAACCTTTAAGCTTCCGCAAATTGATAGTAGAAGTAGGTTATAGTATTCTCCTTTGATTTATATTGCATTATCGGGTTAACCTACCATCAAATTTTCAACAATAAGGACATTAGATGAGGCCACTAAAACATTTCTGGAGTGACATTCTTGTGAATGAGCGGTTTAAGAATCTTGGCCATGTCATTTCCATTCGCTAAGTACATAGAGCAATCATTGTTGCTTCCAAACTACAAAAAGGAGATGCATCATTCACTATTAATAATAAGATCAATGAAGTATTTAATTTTCCTAAGGTAGATACTCAATGTCTCAAAAAAATAATAGAGATAAGTTTCTCTACTAAGATCAAGGGTGATGTATAAAGTTGTAACACTATATGGAAAAAAGCTGTGCACCCCCATCATTCTGGGAATTTATAGTAGATTCCATTCCAAACCCATAATTTGCATGAATCCATTAATCTGCTTCTCTCTGTCATCATTGAATGGAATTAGATCTCTATCATGACTCTAAGAAGAGAATAATCACTGAGGTGTAGATACCACCACCATATATTTCACACATTGAAAACCACTCCTAATGGAAATTCATGCGAAATGAAACTCCAAATTCTATTAATGATGCAATTTGATATGAATTTGTCATCAAGGTTGGAATAAATGCATCTTGCCATCCTCCTAAGAGGATTTTTCATAATCATCCTGAAATTCATTCATTTTCTTCTTTTCTCCATTTTCTCTTCATTACAATCTCTTCTGAAAGACTTAAACATATCATGTACTTAACTTTTTTCCCTAGACTTTCTAATAAAATTAGGTCTCCCACCAAATTTGAATCTACACTTTTCATTTTTTTCCTTCAACTTTTGATTTTACATAAACAATGAAGGCATCACAAGTGGATTCAAAACCTTTCATTTCATCACCTCTCATGGTCAATTAACCATGAATTCATTAAGGATAAATTTATTTACAATGTTTCCAATGCTCATTATTAAGTTGTCCCATGAATATGGAAAATAAGGAAAAAGGATAAAAAAAATATCCCCTTCATCCATGCTCACTCCAAATGAGTTCAACCATGTCATAACAGTAATAATTGCGTTGATATGCTCGAATATAAAAACATCATGACCATTCTCATGCTGTGTAATTTGTTTTCCTAAAAATAGTTTATAATCTAGGGATTTAGCCTAATAAAAGTCTCCCAACTTCTTCCCATGGGTTTTAATTGTACTTCTTTAGTAATGTTCAATAATATTGAACTCACAAAAAAACATTGATAATGATTTTAACCTTTCTCTCTAATGCTACCCAATCTCCATCTTTCATAGTAGAGGGTTTGGTTCCAAATGTTGCAACACATAGATGTCAATCTATGAGAAAATCATACATCTTGAGGTTCCACAACACAAAGTAAGTTCCACTAAACTTCATTTCTAGTGTTAACATTTTTTAATTTTCATAAAAGGTTTGATTTTGCACAAAATCCCACTCAAAATAGGATTAGATCAAAAAAATTTGTTCATAACACCTACGATCTTAAATGATCAAGCTATGGTGCCACAATAAAGGAAGAAAAAATGAAAAATATGCTTCATACTCTAATCAACGAGAGAATAATACATATAAACTCTCAATTAGTAATTGCAAAAGTCAAATAACATAGAGACATGCAACCATCAGGTAGTGATTTTCTAGGGAAAAGCTTTTGAGAAAAAAATTTCTTGCATTCCAAGGCAAATTTCATGTATTATTTAGCAACAAATTCATTATTATATAGATAAGCTATTAACAAATGTAATCATATGTTTTATGAAGCATGTCATATGAATATGTGTTATGATTTTTTAAACATGTGGTATTAGTAAGCCATGGCATTGTAACAAAGTTTATTTAAATGTTATATATATATATAATTTTGGTAATGTGAAATGTGTAATGTTTATCAACAGTTACCAACCATTTAATTTAATGTTTATCAATTTTTACTAAAAATTTAATTTTTATAGCTATGCTAGTTTTATATATCAGAATAGATCCATCTTAATTCTGGATCTATAAAGTGTCAAGAGGGATCAGATATCATTTCACTCTAATAGAGACTTACACCTCAAGAAATTTGATCCCTCTTTGTTGGTAGATCTAAAATTAAGATAAATCTATAGTGGTTTAATTATTAATTATAATTATAATTCAAATATTATTAGTTTATTTTTTAATTTTAATTTTATGTAATTTGATTAGTCAAAATATTTTATTAATAATTATAAATAATTGTTTATTTTATTTATTTTTCAACTATTTATCTAAAAATGTTTTTATTTATTTATTATTTTTTTTATATGACGAAAAAATATTCATATTTACGCCGTAAGGCGTTTCCCTCTGAAATGACCTCCCCAAAATGCCTTTTTGTACTAATCTTAGTCGTCAGATCTATTGTTAGACAATTCAACAATCATCAACTGTCTAATTTGATTAAAAAATCTTATAAAACATTAAAAAAAACCTTAAAAAACCTTAATGTATTAGTTAATAATTAATTGAAAAAATTCGTTTTATTCTATTAGCCGCCCAACCGTTAGCCTAATCAACCCAACCCCTCTGTACCCACCCAGTCTATCCTACGCACGGATAGCCGCGTTTGATGCATAGGAGGGCAAGGGTGCACAAGAGGGTGCAGGCGAAGGGTTGTTGCAGAGGAGGGCAGGGGACCTGTAGAGGAGGGTTTGGGCAGAGGATTGCAAGAGGATGATGAGGGCCACAGAGGACGAGGGGCATTCTTCTTGGCTGCACGAGGGCCGCGTAGGCCATTTTTTCTGTAGGAGGAGGAGGGCCAGGAGGATGAAAACGGCTACAATGAGAAATAATTAGTTGGTCATTTTGCCCTTCATCCGAATATGGCACCCTCTGCATCACAAATGGTTATGGTGGTAGTTATAGGTTATATATATATTCTGGGTTATTGTTCTCCTTTCTCATCTCATATTTTGCTTTATGTTTCCTGCCTTTACTATACTATTGTCAACCACTATTCTATTTTGCTTATATCCATTTTTGTTCCTGAGAACCTGCAACTCAGTTGTATGGAGGATTGATTTTGCTCTGCCTAAGCACAAAGCCCTACAAGTTACCTGTTGATAAGCTTGTCCCTTCACTTGAAAGCTTGTGCCTATAATCGCAAAAAGCTAGAAACAACAAAGAAAACTACAAAGATGTGTTTCTTTTCGAAACTAAATAGGTGTTATTTTCCTTATCTTTCCATTTACCATTTACATTTTAATAGCTCATTGTCTATGTCTTTCATATAATTTTTTATTACTCTTTGGTTTCTTTTTGTTTTTTTGTTAATGATATCAGGATGCAGAGTTCTTATTTTTGTTTCTTAGGTTAAATCTTCAAAGAAGATGAAACTGATAGTATTATGATACAGTTAATTTAAGTTCTTCTAAGTTTTATTTAAAATAAAGTCTCTATAACTCGCAGTTGCATATATTCCATTTTGACGAAGAAACAAATTTTTTTCTTTTACTCTGCCTCGAATATTGAGCATTCTCCATTTCCTAAATGAGACTACTCATCTCACTTGCTAATTGAACATAAAATTTTCAGAACAGCCAAGGACAAATCTGGAAAAAGTGTTTGAGGATAGTTTCTTTTTGTTTTGGTTCCCATTAACACATATCTTAACCTATTTATACCAGCTACAATTATTTGTTTAATATTATCCTTTATTTTTTTAGCAAAAGGCACCAACAGGGTGGTTGTTATCCCATGCTCATTAATTGAGTTCATTTCTTTCTTTCTAGCCATTACAGACTTCTTATGGTTCTTTGATCTTAGGTTTATCAACCCACTATGGAATTGCCAGTCATAGCCAAACTTTACGAATATCTTCATAACTTTGAATGGAAGTCTATGCATAGTAGCTCTGTTAAGATAAGGATTTAGTTGTTTACCCTTTCATCCACAAAAAAAAAAAACAGTACCATTGCTATTGCATTAATAAATAAAATGGGACACACATGAAAATATGACAGAAATTGCTAGAAAAAAAACTTAACACATAAATCTTAATAGAAACTAGGACAAAAATTCCTAAAAAAAAACTGAACACATAAATCGTATTAGAAACTACCAAGACCCTCTAGAACTAAAAGTAGAATTTCCTTCTTTAAAAACTGACTGTGACTGCCCAAAAATACTATCGGTTGTTTATCTGGTTTGCAGAAACATGATGACTATATGCAATTTTCTCTTCCATTTTAGTTCTACATCAGCATAGATTCTAATTGAAATCTATTAAGGATTGCATTTGCCTAGCTTACATGCCAAATAACTTTGTAATGCCATATTCATATGTGTACCTGTATTATCAGTCTCGAATGAAGTTTCATTCACTTGAATTGCATTTTATTTCAATTCTTAAGTTATGTTGGCATTTTCCAATGAAGTATTATCCACTTACTTTACATTTGCTCGGATTGCATGGGTTTTATTTATTTATTTTCTACAGAGTTCTTATTATACTGAATTAAATCCACCATTATTTTCAGAATAGAACTAAATTATATCCACCATTATTCTTAGAAAATCACTTGCAAGGAAGTGGAGGATAGGGTTGGCTTTTTTATTTTCAGTATCAGTCTTAATTATTCATGGTTAACCATTATCAACCATAGAATTTCATTTATGTTTTAGAATTTATATCATTCAAAGATTTTAGAAACAAAGGTATTGTTGATTATAGGTTTACAAACAATATTCGAAGGAAATATAACTTGGTTTCTTCCCACTCAATGGTAACAATTACACAAAGTGTCTCTCAAAAGTTAGGCATGTGCTTTGGAAAATATTTAGTAGATTAGCAAAGTCATATTACTGCATATTAGCTATTTCAGGCCACTTCCTTACCTAATGCTTTAAGGCTAAGAAGGGACTTCCCTACCTAAGAGGATTTCATGTTTCCAGCTTATGGTTTTAGTAGATTAGCAAAGTCATATTATTGCATATTAGCTATTTCAGGCCATATGTTTCCATTCAAAAGTCCCAGAACACTATTTGGCTGAGGTTGCCATGCAGGTGCTCAAGGGCTTTCATTACCTACACCAAAACAAAGTCATAAGACTGCTGTCCAAAATTTAGCCATTAGGTCAAGCTACAGTTGCCTCTGTTTCCTTAATTCACTGGCTTGGTCTTTTGTTGCACAATAGTTGCAAGCTTCTTTTCCATTCTACATTTTTCCAAGAATTATGGGCTCTTCTACTGCCTCTTGCAGTGCTGCCAAAGTAGACTAAAATTGTACCTAACTCTTTGGTCTTTTGGAGGGTTCAACCCTATTTAACATTGGAACCTTCTCCTCTCTGGCTTCCTCTCGATTCGTGAGGCGATGATTGGATAGTTCCCTTTTTATTTTTTAATAGTTCTTATGCCACCTGCCTTTTATGTCAGCATAGATTCTAATTGAAATCTATTAAGGATTGCATTTTCCTAGCTTGCAAGCCAAATAATTTTGTAATGCCATATTCATATGTGTACCTGTGTTGTCAATCTCGAATGAAGTTTTATTCACTTGAATTGCATTTTCTCTAAATTCTTAAGTTGTGTTGGAATTTTCCAATGAAGTATTATCCACTTACTTTACATTTTCTCGGATTGCATGGGTTTTTTATTTATTTTTTACAGAGTTCTAACTATACTGAATTAAATCCACCATTATTTTCAGAATAGCACTAAATTATATCCACCATTATTCTCAGAGAAGCACTTGCAAGAAAGTGGAGGACAGGGCTGGCTTTTTTTCAGTATCAGTCTTAATTATTCATGGTTAACCATGGTCAACCATAGAATTTCAGTTCTGTTACAGAATTTGTATCATTCAAAGATTTTAGAAACAGAGGTGTTGTTGATTATAGGTTTAAAAACAATATTCCAAGGAAATATAACTTGGTTTCTTCCCACTCAATGTTAACAATTACACAAAGTGTCTCTCAAAAGTTAGGCATGTGCTTTGGAAAATCTTTATTAGATTAGCAAAGTCATACTACTGCATATTAGCTATTTCAGGTCACTTCCTTACCTAACGCTTTAAGGCTAAGAAGGGACTTCCTTACCTAAAAGGATTTTCATGTTTCCAGCTTATGATTTTAGTAGATTAGCAAAGTCATATTACTGGATATTAGCTATTTCAGGCTACATGTTGCCATTCAAAAGTCCCAGAACACTATTTGGCTGAGGTTTCCAGGCAAGTGCTCAAGGGCTTGCATTACCTGCACCAAAATAAAGTCATAAGACTACTATCCAAAATTTAGCCATTAGGTCAAACTACAATTGCCTTTATTTCCTTTAATTCGCTTGCTTGGTCTTCCGTTGCACAATATTTGCAAGCTTCTTTTCCATTTTGCATTTTTCCAAGAGTTATGGGTTCTTTTGCTACCTCTTGCAGTGCTGCCAAAGTAGACTAAAATTGTACCCAACTCTTGGTCTTCTGGAGGGTTCAACCCTATTTAACATTGGAACCTTCTCCTCTCTCGCTTCTTCTCGATTTGTGAGGGGATGATGGGATAGTTTGATTGGAATTTTTTAATAGTTCTTATGCCACTTGCCCTCTTTTTGCACTATATAATACAACCCCATATATCAGTTGTTTACCAGTTTCCTCCGCAAAAAAAAAAAAAACAATACCATTGCTATTCCATAAACAAATAAAATGGGACATACAAGAAAATAGGACATAAATTGCTAAAAAAAAAAACTTAACACAAATCTTATTAGAAACCACCAAGACCCTCTGGAACTAACAACAACATTTCCTTCTATAAAAACTGACTGTGACTGCCCAAAAATACTATGGGTTGTTTATTTTCTTTGTAGAAACATGATGATTATATGCAATTTTCTTTTCCATTTTAGTTCTACATCAGCATAGATTCTAATGGAAATGTATTGAGGATTGCATTTGCAAGGCAGGTGCTCAAGGGCTTGCATTACCTGCGCCAAAACAAAGTCATAAGACTACTATCCAAAATTTAGCTTTAGTGTGACTTTCAGGGGTTAAGAATTTTAACTAAATGGAAAAACATATCCAAATGCACATGGAATTTCCAGTCATAGCCAAACTTTACGAATATATTCATAACTTTGAATGGAAGCCTATCCATAGTAGCTCTATTTAAATAAAGATTTCGCTTGACATTTTAACAGCTCATTGCCTGTGTGTTTCATATAATTTTTGCAATGAGGTTCACTCAACTCATAACTTTGAATGGAAGGGTAGCTTGTTAAAATAAGGATTCTGCTTCATGGTGGACATGGTCGTGAATGGAAGGATTCAAAGCAATGTTTAAAGTTAGACTATCCCTTTTTCTCTTGATTGCATCACCTTTCATGTTTATAGCTTCATCTGATTGCTCATGATGCTTTGTTTCAACTCTCCATGTTTGTGCGTTGTAATGTGTGGTGTCATTCCTTTCCCTTGCAAATCGATCACTATGGATAACTTCATCATTTGCAGGCATCTTAATGTAGTTAAATGAAGTTCCTAAATTTAGCTTTGTGATTTCACCTGGTGTCTTTGATTGTCTTTCAGATTTTGGTTCCAAAATATCCTCATTAATTGTCGTTAAGTTATTTTTGAGGATGAATCTCAATTATAGTATTCTACATTTTCACTGTTGGATTCCATCAGCAATAATATAAAAACTATATGCCTTTATGCCAAATTTTGTTGCGCATTCCAAATTTTGATGATATGTTATGGTAAGATCTGTTGCGCGCAGTGGTTTTATTTTTGTATTTTTTGGGTAGTGATTTTATTTCGGTGTTTATTTAAACTTGATGTTCTTTCGAAATCCTGGTAAATAAGGCCAATGGTTTGTCATATCTAATTTTCTACACACAACAAAATTCCTGTTGCACTGCTAACAGGGGCTCATGGCTATTTGAGCCTCATCTAAGCTAAATGTTTAAGGAATTTGTATTCCATGATAGCTATTGTGTATGGACAGGAGGACTGATATATGGCCAAATATATAGTGCCCAAAATAAAGTTAGGTCATGAGTTTATCATAAACACATTCCATTGTAGGATGAAACATCCTCCTCATGCCCTATTACAACTTTCCCAGTTCATAACAGCGAACATTTAAGTAAAGACTTTCCCAGTTCATAACAACAAACAGAGAAACAAAGACAGAGAAAAAATGCATGGGAACATAGAGGTGCTAAATACAAAATATAGATGCTATGGTCTATTTTAATCTAACAAGGAAATCAAATTATATGCATGCAACCTACAGGCCTTTCCTTCTTACAACAAATACAAGAATGGTAATCTCCTTTTCACTAGATCGGACTTTCAATTTTTCAACACAATCCACAAATTTTACTTTTATTTTTAAATATTTGTTTCCAGGCCTAACATTAGGTTAAACTATAGTTGCCTCTATTTCCTTTAATTCGCTGGCTTGGTCTTCTGTTGCACAATAATTGCAAGCTTCTTTTCCATCTGCATTTTTCCAAGAGCTATGGGCTCTTCTGCTACCTCTTGCAATGCTGCCAAAGTGGACTAAAATTTTACCCAACTCTTTGGTATTCTGGAGGGTTCAACCCTATTTAACATTTGAAACCTTCTCCTCTCTGGCTTCTTCTTGATTCGTGAGGGGATGATGGGATAGTTCCCTTTTTATTTTTTAATAGTTCTTATGCCACCTGCCCTTTTTGTGCACTATATAATACAACCCTATATATCAGTTGTTTACCCTTTTCCTCCACACAAAAAAAATGGTACCATTGCTATTCCATTAACAAATAAAATGAAACATACAAGAAAATAGGACAGAAACTGCTTAAAAAAACTTACGACATAAATATTAATAGGAAATAGGACAGAAATTGCTAAAAAAAAAAAAATTAACACATAAATCGTATTAGAAACCACCAAGAGCCTCTGCAACTAACAATAGCATTTCCTTTTATAAAAATTGACTGTGACTGCCCAAAAATACTATCGGTTGCTTATCTGATTTGCAGAAACATGATGATAATATGCAATTTTCTTTTCCATTTTAGTTCTACATCAGCATAGATTCTAATTGAAATCTATTGAGGATTGCATTTTCATAGCTTGAAAACCAAATAAGTTTGTAATGCCATATTCATATGTGTACCTATGTTGTCAATATCGAATGAAGTTTTATTCACTTGAATTGCATTTTCTCTAAATTCTTAAGTTGTGTTGGCATTTTCCAATGAAGTATTATCCACTTGCTTTACATTTTCTCAGATTGCATGGGTATTTTTTATTTATTTTTTTATAGATTTCTGATTATACTAAATTAAATCCACCATTATTTTCAAAATAGCACTGAATTATATCCACCATTATTTTCAAAATAGCACTGAATTATATCCACCATTATTCTCAGAAAAGTACTTGCAAGGAAGTGGAGGACAGGGCTGGATTTTTTATTTTCAGTATCAGTCTTAATTATTCATGGTTAACCATGATCAACCATGGTCAACCAAAGAATTTCATTTATGTTACAAAATTTGTATCATTCAAATATTTTAGAAATAGAGGTATTATTGGTTATAGGTTTACAAACAATATTCCAAGGAAATATAACTTGGTTTCTTCCCACTCAATGTTAACAATTACACAAAGTGTCTCTCAAAAGTTTGGCATGTGCTTTTGAAAATCTTTAGTAGATTAGCAAAGTCATATTACTACATATTAGCTATTTCAAGCCACTTCCTTACCTAACGCTTTAAGGCTAAGAAGGGACTTCCTTACCTAAGAGGATTTTCATGTTTCCAGCTTAGGATTTTCATGTGTCCAGCTTATGGTTTTAGTAGATTAGCGAAGTCTTATTACTGCATATTAGCTATTTCAAGCCACATGTTTCCATTCAAAATTCCAAAACACTATTTGGCTGAGGTTTCTAGGTAGGTGCTCAAGGGCTTGCATTACCTGCACCAAAACAAAGTCATAAGACTACTGCCTAAAATTTAGCTTTAGTGTGACTTTCAGGGTTTAAGAATTTTAACTAAATGGAAAAACATATCCAAATGCACATAGAATTTCCAGTCATAGCAAGACCTTACGAATATTTTCATAACTTTGAATGGAAGCCTATCCATAGAAACTCTGTTAAAATAAAGATTCTGCTTGACATTTTAACAGCTCATTGCTTGTGTCTTTCATATAATTTTTGCAATGAGGTTCACTCAACTCATAACTTTGAATGGAAGGGTAGCTCTGTTAAAATAAGGATTATGTTTCCTGGTGGACATGGCCGTGAATGGAAGGATTCAAAGCAGTGTTTAAAGTTAGATTATCCATTTTTCTCTTGATTGCATCACCTTTCATGTCTATAGCTTCATCTGATTGCTCAAGAAGCTTTGTTTCAACTCTCTATGTTTGTGCGTTGTAATGTGGGGTGTCATTCCTTTCCCTTGCAAATCGATCACTGCGGATGACTTCACCATTTGCAGGAATCTTAATGTAGGGCAAAATTTGTATCATTCAAAGATTTTAGAAACAGAGGTATTGTTGATTATAGGTTTACAAACAATATTCCAAGGAAATATAACTTGGTTTCTTCCCACTCAATGTTAACAATTACACAAAGTGTCTCTCAAAAGTTAGGCATGTACTTTGGAAAATATTTAGTAGATTAGCAAAGTCATATTACTACATATTAGCTATTTCAGGCCACTTCCTTACCTAACACTTTAAGGCTAAAAAAGGACTTCCTTACCTAAGAGGATTTTCATGTTTCCCGCTTATGGTTTTAGTAGATCTTCTAAATTCTTTACTAGCTTCACAACTAATATGGGAAAGTTTAACTAAGGATCAAAGGCAATGAGGACCTATGGGCTAATAAGGGAATGAGGACCTATGGGCTAGTTTTTGCACTATTTTGAGCATGGTTTCATCAATACTTTACAATATAATATGATTATATTATTCCTAAACTGTCACTCTCCACTTATTCTTCATAATTATTCTTTGTCTGTAAATTTCAAATATCAATGAGAAGAAGAAAGAATTGACGCTTGGATAAATCTGCAGACTTCAAAAGCTGAAGATGATACCAAAAAACTTGAGGTATAAGGAGTGTGCCGATAAATATTTGTACATTTTTTCTGTTAAAATATTCAATGATATTTCATCTAGGCAATATCTTTGTCTGCTACATAATAATTGGCAAATTGTATTGGATAGCTTAATAATTAGATGGTAGAGTACAAAAATTTGAAACACCATGCATTTGGCATGAATCTTACTTCTACTGAAAAGGAAATGTTGGTATGCATTAAATGTTGGTACGTTTATGAAATTTACAGTTTATAGTATTAAGTGTGTTATGCCTGTCTGCTTGTTTCTAACATGCATAGGTTTCTGAAATTGTTAATTTACAATTTTAACTATGTTTGAAAAAGAATGATCATATAGAAGTTGTTGTAATAAATATCTTCATTATTATGTTTACAAGCTTAGATAACCACTCATTTACAAACAAATTGAACATGCTTCTTGCCCTTTAGTTCATATATTTTCATGTACTGTTATAGGAATGTAATGAATGTTAAACATCTTACACGAAGAAAACAACATTTTTGTGTTTTTTTTTGTACAATACTTATTTTATCATCTACTTTCAGAAAATGACAAAAAACCTTACTGAGAATGCAAATTTTCTCAATGCTATCTGGATCAACTCATATTAACAATGTAAACTTTGAAACGGGAACACAAACTGTTACCCGTTTTGTAGAGATAGCAAAAAAGTGACCCAATTTCGAAAAGGGGTTATGCAAAACACACGTGTTTTTTAAAGCTTAGTTTTTGGCACTATAAATTTTTTTATGTACATTGCGTTTTATAATGGTTGTTTTTTTATGCTAATTTAAAAACGTGGTAATTCTACACCAAACCCTTTTTTTAAAAGTTTTTTTTTTTTTTTTACTTTTTTAATTTTCTAATGAATGAAATGTAAATAATTATTTTGTAAACTTAATAATTTTTGAAGTGGTCTTTTTCTTCATATTTTCTTGTTTTTATTTTAATTTTATTTTTTTAGTAGTGAGGTTTTTATTGTTTTGCATATTTAAAGAAGAAGGTTGATATTTTGAATTTTCGATATTCTACATATTTATACATTGTTAATTAATTTTTCAATCCACAAGAAATAATTGTTTCTAGAAAACAATATTTTCTCACAATTGACATAAAATAGTCATTTTTAACATAAATATAATTAAAAAACTACACGTTTTGATAATTTTTTACTACAATTGACATGCAAAAATCACAATTTTTATACGAAAATTTTAACTAAAAATAGTTAAATAATAGTTTTTTTTTTATGAATTTCATGTCAAAAAATAATAATAATCATTTTTTTTCAAAAAATAATGGTTAACTTAAAAATTAATGCGAAAATCACATATTACAAATATTGAATGCATAACAACCTTAATTGAGTGTATATTTTTCTCATAAAATGTCAAAGTCAAAGCATTGCAAATATAACTACTTAATAGTTACAAAAAATGAGCTTGATTTCCAAGCATAACTTAAATTTAATCAACAATGACACGTAATCCAAACTCTTTGTCCTCTAGAGTTTCATCATTGTTTTCTTCCTCAATATTTTCTGTTTACTTTTGCTCATTTTCGTCTTCTAATGGATCTTTCATGTCTGCCAATCTCCCAATGTATGTCTTTCCAAACATCCCATGTAATGGTGGTTGAGGTTCCTTTACCTTTTTTGCCACACATGATTCACTAAAGTCCCCTTTCTTCAACCCAATTTCTTGCATTGCATCTAGAAGAAATTGAAGAGCATTAATTCTTTGCTAAATGAAACTGCATTGTAATGGATCTTTTTTAATTGCAATGAAATTTCTTCCTTTTTGAAGACAACATGCTAGTGTTGTACCTAATTATCAAGCACAAAAGAAATAATGAAGTAAATTAGTACAATGACATATTAATTAAAAAAATAACATATTGAAATTCAATTCTATATAATAAAACTTACGTGAGCCAAAAAATAAATCTAGAACCCAATCTCCTTCATTTGAACATATGTCTATAAGATAGTTAATCAATGATTGTGGTTTTAGATAAATGTTAATTATCTCTCCTTTTGCTTCTTTGTCTTCATATGTTAGTTTTTTCACAACAGCATGATAACTCGGTATTTGGCTATGACTCTTTCCGTCCACCTGATTAAAAATCATAGACATATAGCTATCATCTTTTGCCCAACTATCAATATGAATGAACTCACAAGCATTTATAAATACTTGATCGTCATGTTTAAGAAGATTTGACTTTTGCCTGTAACATGAAATAGTAAAAGTTCAATCAACTTGTACATAAATGAAATTTTCAACATTAATCAAATGTACATTTTAAATGTCTTACCATGTAAGCTGCATCCTTGAATTTGTTTTCCCTTTAAAGCTTGACAATATCATTGCCAATTGTGTGTCTGAATAAAATGTCATAAATCTCCATAATGGTAATGATGTGATTTCTGCAAATCTCACAACCAGTTTACTAAGAGCTTGATAAGTATAAGCGTCACTATCATAGTCAATATTTGGAATATTGAAACCATGGGGAATATCTGCAATAACTAGAGCATAATCCCTTTTAGGTATGAGTTTAGCAATGTCTTCACAGTTGCCTTGTATTACTTGATATTGAACAGTGTCTAGCCCATTCCAAATGAAATGAGTAAGAGTTGGATCAAGTTCAATATTCTTAACATGTTGCTTCCTCAGTCTTTCGGTCTTTATTTTTTCAATAAAGGTTCTGAAGCTAGTTGGCGCTCCATTATCATCCTTCTTCATCTTTTTTAAAATAAACAAATATATGTTTAAGTTATAAATTAAAAATAGTACACAAATGAATAAAAATGAATGTGTAAATCAAGATACCTTTTTAAATGCAAGATAAAAAGCTTTTAATGTTGATGTAGAACTTGAATCTGGATAGTTGCATGCAACGTCATCCCAACTATCTTCATTCAACAATCAAACCATTTGTTCTTGAATTTTCATGTAAACCTTGTGACTACATAGATAGAGTAACAAAAAGTCAATATAATGATATGTATAACAAATACTACCAAGAACAACATGTTTTTATTTAAAATAAAATTATAATCTAGAAATAAATAAAAATAATTCAACAAACTTACTTTTGAAATTCCTCGAAAATTTCCTCCAATGATAATTCCCCTGACTTCACATGAGATAATATTATTTTCACAATTTTTTCATCTTTCACTCCTTGCATTGCTTTCCAAGGTGTGATAGTCATATATTCTGGAAGCTGCTTGAAGTCAGGACCTAATTTACTGCCGCCACATATCAATGGATTAGACTTTTTGACCTTCTAGTTTTTAATGCTAATGTTTTCCCACATGCTAAAAATCTCATCAATCAAGTTCCAAAGATCTCCAGTTATAAATGCCAATTGGAAAATGTTATCAACACCTCTGAATATATCACTAGGAAGGTTGCGTTTTCCACCTTTTGAATTGGGTTTCTCTTCAATTTGATAGCCTATTTC